>LPNX010387315.1:0-77500 GCA_001517045.1 Pseudotsuga menziesii
ACTTACCCCGACACCCCTAAGACTATTTTGACCCATAGCTCCGCTTACAAATTTCCTAACTAACCGCGGAGTTACCCTATGTGGAATATGCGCCCCAACACAATCCACCTTTGAACATGGCATCTGTCTGCATTTGCATATTTGAATAGTTGGGTTTTCAGCTTGTCTCTGAGTCGATCCACTTTTGTGAGTCACCTGACTCCTTTGATTCAATTTGAAGAATGCTTCATCAAATTCCTTTCATTACACCTAGTTCTATTCTCGTTTAAGTCAAAGCTGCCAAGTCATGTGTCATGCATCAAACTTTTCAAAGGATGTCTCTCCTAGAAACATAACTCATCAATAACTTCATTTGTCCTTAAGAGTTAGTCTTTTACTTCAAATCAATTTTTGTTCCTAGTTTTGTTTCACTGATGTGGGAATCATCAAGGCCCTCCTATGACAAGTCTATTCCTGTAAACTTCAGATCATTATCCAGGAACTAGACCTAGAAACCTAGATGGTACCTTGGGTCTGCATGCCTTAATCGCAGGTTACCTCACTTTCAACATGAGTTTACATCATTGACTCTTGATTGAAAGATCTCATAGAGTGTTTGAAATCAAGTCCTTTATTCACATTCGATGGTATGTACTGAGATACCTTAGGGATCATTGTCATCAATGATGATTACCCTTGCGCTTGTTAACAGTTTACATTATTGACTAGTAATCGAGTGGTTTCTACCATGTTCGACGTCAAGACTGTAATCACATGGTTAGATTCGTATCGTTTGGGGGTAGGGATGAAGACCCTGAGTGGTTAGGTTTTCTCATCATTGGCTATTCTTAGGTTGTGTTTGGAGATCATTCACAGTCATGACATGGATCCACATTGTATATTTGGTGGTTGTGTTCTATATCTAACATTGAGAGGCATATATCTACTTTGTATATCTCGTAGCTGTGTCCTACTTCTTGTAGCAGTTATTCATGGATCTACAGTGTATCATTAGTATCCATGACATGGTCAGCATCATAGGTCTATAGTGTATTGGTTTGTAGCTATGATTGGTTTCACCTATCATGTTCTTATAGATTCATACTTTGGGGGGCATTCTGTTGCACCTTGAAATCTCACACTGTTTGTCAACCTTCAAAAGAATTTCATGTTCTCTGTTAACCTCCTGGAAAGCCAGGTGTGGGTCACCTTGGACACTTTTCTCCTTGACCTAGAAGGGACGGCGCTTCCTTGTATTTTTCACAGAGCATCAGCGACGCCTGCCTTAGTTGAGAAAAAGGCATTTTTTTCCCTCTTTTTTTGAAAAAACCCTAGTTCTACGCTCCTCTCATTTTGGCTAAGATTCCTGGTGGTCAGTAAAAAGGAAAAAAGATGTTTCTAGAAGCTTTCATACAGAATCCTTTGTGAAATTATTTCCTATATGACTGGGAGAGGTGGCATTTGCTTCCCTCACCTATAGGGATCTCATTCTATCCTTTTGTCAAGTCATCTCATGGGTTTTAGGACTATAAATGAAGCCTCCATGAGGAGAGCGAAGGAGGCCAGAAAAAGCATCCTTATGCTGCTAGTTTGAAGTCTAAATCAGAGGAAAAGTAGAGCTTGCTTGTGTTTGGAGAGGTCTTCATAGTCATAAGAGATTGTAGAAATTCTTGATTGAGATAGAAGCCATCGACATCAAGGCTTTTGTTTGTACTTCTTTCTCATCCATATATTAATACAAAGACATTTCCCTTTCCCATATTTGATTGTAGTGTTTGTAATTAAATATTATTGGATTCCTTGATCACCAATATGGATAGTCATTTATCATGATGCTCTTATCCCTTTTGTTTGTCTTGTGATCTCTTTTGCATATATTGAACTGTTGCAAGGACTATCTAGAGAGAAGACAAGCGGATCCGAGGTTAAGGTATAATGTGTCTTATGTTAATTGCTTTAATTATTCAAGGAAAGGATATGTTGCTGTGTCTTTTTGTTCTGTATTTGTGTTTTACATTGCAAAGGAACAAGCAGTGTCTGCACTGGTTGAGAATTCCTCTTACCAAAGAAAACTACCTCATACTTGCTAATAATTAGTTCAAAATTTCCCAAATCTATTATTTCTTTCGTTTATCCCCTTGAATCTTCCGAGCATGGCGAATAAGGGCAGTTTAAACTTTGAAGATGAAATAATGCCTGGAATGTTGATTGAATGGAAGAATAAGGTCAAAGCATGCCCAGAGTGCTGTTGAAGGGAAAAAAAGGCCAACACATGCCCAGAATGGCCTAAAACATGCCTATAACCTTAAGGGTTTTAGTTGTTCATGAACCTTAAGGAAAAAAAGGCCAACTAGTTCAAAAGGGTCAAAAAATGCATGACCTTTTCCAAAATATAAAATTGGTAAAAATTTGCAGGGAATTCCAAAAAGAATACGTTAGAGGTGCTTTGGAGTCAAAACCCCTATCAAAATCAGGGGAAATATCACAATCTCTCACATCTATAGTTGTGTCTACTGCTTCTCTTGGACCATCATATAACATGACATCCTCTGTAGTAGTTAAGCAACTGAGGGAGAAACAACTAGCTGTGGAAACTCTTTCTACCTCAGTAACTAGAATCAATCAAAGTCAGCTTTGGTTTGCAAAATGAACATGTCCAACCTTCAATTTTGTTTGTCCAACATAGATCAAACTCTCTTCTTATGGGCCCCATGGGAAGTAGAGTTTTATCAACTAGAAGTATTACAGGTTCAGTAACACCTTTGAACATTAAAAGTCCTTCCACTGGAACAACACATATGCCTAGTTTGGTAGCTAAGGTAGATCCTCCTATTGCAATTGTTAGCAGATCCTACACATTGGGGTGGTGGATCTGGTAACATAGCTAAAATCAAGTTATATGAAACATAATTTAACTATATGATTGCTCAATAGAAGAGACATGTAATTGTCTTTGATCCTTTAAATAGTTGTTGGGATTCTTGTAAATGTATGCTTGCTTGTCCTTTTACAGCTGGATGAGAATCTATAAATGTTTGTGAAGATCCTCTTGCAGTTACAATACTAAATAATGTGGAAGCACCAATATCTGCAAATCAATGGATCTAGAAAAGTATTTCATTCAAGGAAGATGATCTAATATAGGATTTCCTCTGAATTCACATGGGAAACTCATATCTTATAAAATATATTAGTATTTCTTCTATGGATTTATGGTGAAATGATGGATGGATTCTAGGGTTACATGCACCTGCATGATTGATGCTAGCAGTGTTGGAAGAACACAAGCACAAGGAGGATCTATGTTTTTCATGGTTCCTCTATTAGTAAAGTTTGGTGAGTTTATGCTTATGTGAATTGAATGGTGGTTGTAATGCTGCGTTTTATCTTAATTAGGGCTTCTTACTAGATTTTGTCAACTTTTACATGGTATAAAACATCCTCTTCCAGGAGTTTTCTCTTGTTTGTCCTTAGATCTCTGAATTTTTCCCTAATTACGATCCTTCAACAAACCCTATAAGTTGTAGTTGGAAGTTCTAATTGGTGATCCTTACGGAAATGTTCCGAGAGGGAGGTTGATCACCATCCCTCATGGGCTTGGGTTTGATGTAAATTTCATACAAAGCCTAAGATTTGTCATTTGATTAAATTTTAGTATTTCATGAGTAAATGGGTGCATTTGCATGGTTAGTGCAGTGCTAGATTAGATCTGCATTTTATTAAACTAGAAAACCTTAGAGATTTATAGGTATTCAAAGGAATATATGAAGGGTTTGAAGGTATGTTGACAAAAAATGTGTTTTTGATATTAAATAGTTTATTTGTATCATTCCCTTTTCCTATACATGAACAAAAAATATATCCTAGAACAAACGGTTTCATTTCTAAAAAGATGGTTCATTTTAAGTGAAGGTTGATGGTCAAAAATAAGAATTTGAGAAGGGAATTATTGATTATACATTTTGTTTTTATTGAGCATTGTTGATATGGTTTTCTGGGTTAAATATGAAGTTTCCATTTTAGTGCATGAAATGACCCATATTGTAAACCATATTTGTTCTTTACAGAGTTCCTTTTTGTGCACACATGGTTGTGTAGAGTTATTTGTTGAAAAATGGCAAATGTTGATTGTTATGTAGAAATTTTTTACTGTTCATGTCACTATGTACCTCACATTGGAATTTTTTCATGAGGTATTTAGTATTGGTATCCAAAGAGATTTCTCATTCCTTTAAATGTCAAATGTCTATTTTCAAAATAAATCATAGTCATTTCCATTTTTATAAACCTGAATTCCTTATATTTTTGTGTCATGTAGGTTTTGAACCCAAAACTCGTTCACTAGGAAATTAAAAGTGTTGATTCTTATCCTTATAAATATTTGCAAGAAAGGATAATTTTTTATTTTTCCATCTTAAATGTCATAAAAATGTTGATAATATTTTAGAAGTCCCAATTGTACAAATTCATTGTTTTCGACAATATGGATTGTCATTTTAAACCCTCTTGTTTGGAGGATAAATATTTCTTTGAATTGATTTATAAGATGTTTTTAAATGGAAAATTGACTTGAAATCTATAGGAAAACTGATCTCTATGGCACCAAAATTTTAATCTCAAGTTTTTTCTAAATCTATGATAACTAGTTGATATGGATGGGTTTCATATTTGAACCCCCAATTGGTGAGTCGAAGGGATTAAGGTTCCAAGTTTTAGTTTAATACTTGCATACAGGTTCCGTAATGGTAAATATTTAAAATTTCCGTAGTGAAAATTTACAATGATGAAATTTATATGAAATGTCCACATCTAGTTTAAAATTCCCTCCATGGATTGAAATATTCATTATATGTTGTTTTTAAATGTTTTCCATGGGTTGGAATGTACATAACCATAGCTTAAAATTCCCGCATCCACATTCCTTTTAAAACCAATGTTAGGTGTGTTATCACTATAAATGATGGAGGTCTCAAAACTACCTAAGGAGTTTTCAAACTCTCTGAAAATATCAAATATAAAGAAAACTTCGACAAGGAAATCAATCACATGTTTCTAGTTGGAATGGTTTTTTATGTGGATGAATATGAATTGACTAGTGAAATTCAATCATCCAAAAATAACAACAATTTTCAAATTCTAAGCCAACCTCAAATTTGGCCTCCCTATTTAGCCCTTGATCCTTTAGGTTGTCACATGTCTTCTTGTATACAACCATGAACTTGAGAAGCAACCTAAAAAAATAGTCAAAAGTCAGAGTTAGGGTTTCATATTTGACATGTTTCAGGGGTTGGGATAATTTTGTCTTGATAAAAGGTGCATTTCTGCCTTACAATGACCCCATTTAATTGTTTAGTAGGGAACTTTAGGGATGATTTGCTTACTTATCATTGTTACTATCGTTTCCAACCCTAAAACCTGTCAAACAGACCTACAAATTCAACCAAGTTAGGTTCAAATTTGAGTTACAGGGAAATCTCAGCAATATCATGTAATTCTTCCTCCCCAAAGCATTCTTTTCGGGCTAAGGTAGGCTTGTATAAACTCTTAAAAGGATGGTTCACTCAGCTGGTAATTCATGTTGATATACAGAAGTATTTATAGTTAATCTAAATGATGATAATAATGCCTATCTGATTAAACATGCTGGTTGTTAATACTTACACTTGATAGCTGATAAAATTTTCTACTACTGTTGATTTCAATAAAAAAAATTGGTTTAAATGATAATACTCTACTGGTTCTAATTCTGAATTAACTTTTTCTGCCCTATATCTTGGTCCACATTGTTGCATATCTATAGTGGATTACATTAACTTGTACCAAAAGGTGGTTAGAATATTTATATTCCTAATACTACAGATGCTACTAAAGAACTCTACATGATTTAGAATTGTACAACTGGTGAGACTTAGTTACAACATGTTAACATGGGCTTCTAGAATTCAATTACATAGAAAGCATGGTTGTCTCCAATAATATTTCTAAAATTCAAAGAATACACAAAATATATAGTGACTCTGTTTGTTGTAATATGAAAGGTCTATCCCAACAGAATTATTCTAGCCCTTGTAAACATGTTAGTTGTTTCCACCAGTACTCACCATCTAAAACTAATCAATTAAAACATAACAAAGTGGGGTTGGTCGTTAGTACAGTCTTCTTAACATGATCTGATTCAAAGGGAATATGTTCGAAGTTCACAAATTATATCTTCTGGTTTATTAATTAGGAAAACAAATACAGGATCAACTTTGTTAGTGTGTAAGCATTCAACTGTGAAGTCTGGATACAATAGAGAGAAAGCAAAGTAGTGTTAGAGAAAACTTCTCTACAGGTATAAAGATTAAGATAGGAACATCCTACCATGCGACGAGTCTAGGACAAATGGCATGTAATTTTATTATTGGGGTGAAAATGAAGCAGGAAATGGCGAGTATAAGCATGGAAGACTTGACAAAGAAACTCTAAGCACCTGAGAACGCACACTAATTTTTATTCCTCAAACAAGATAAAAATGACACACATGGATCATCACTAATGATTATGCTTCCTCTCTTGGAACCATTTTGAATTACTTTGATGAAACGACAAATGAGTTTGCTTTCAAGGCCCTTGTCATCTTTAGACTTTGATCACATAAAAAGAAAAAACTTCTTTATTTTCTTTTTGTTAGCTAAGAAACCTAAATACTATATGGCTGATTTTAAATTCCAAAATTTTAAGCATTTCAAGCCTAGGTAAAATCTAACATGTTGACATCATTTTTAGGTTTTATTTATTTAGTTTTGCTTGTTCTAATTTCATTTCTAAAGAACTGGTAAAGACAATTAAATCCTCCCCGTAATGGTTCATAAACTCATATCTCTGGGTAAAGGTTTTCTGCTATATTAATCACTTAAAAACATGGGTTATCTCATTAAGTATTAGGCAGATTTATAGTGCATTATTTTGCTCATTTTTGCTTCAATATAATTGTGGAAATTCACTGTGAAATATCTTAATAATTCTGGAAATTTTACGGGCTGTTAGCACTCCTTTACTTTTAAATTTTACAATTTAATTTTCTGATAAGTAATTCATGGCGGATTCTGATTTTTAGGGGTTATCTTGCTTTTTCACATAACAACGTTTCCTTTTTTTAAAACTGGATCATTCGTGGTGTTTCTATCAGTTAATGGTTGGATAATGGTTCATCGTCTTTATTAAACATATCTACTTGAGCTAAGGCATTCACTAATTTTGATCATTCTGGAAATTACTTCTACAATTTCACATACGTCTAATCATTTTCTTATGCACAATCTTGGTATGCTACTTCATATACTTGGATAATTTATTCATGGATCAATGGATTAATGTTCTCAAACTTTTTATTGAAGCATTGGTTATAAAATATGGACTCAAAGTAACATTTAAAGAAGTGGTTCTCATCACTTGAATGAATTTGGAATATCAACTTCATGCATCTAATATCTTTGAGTGATATCTTGCCTCCGAATTTTTCTGTCAACTTAAAACAATTTTGTTCTTTAAGGCATTCACTAGGAAGCTTGTTTTACATTTTTTTCAATTTTGGATACATTTTACTTTACCGTGCAAATAAACCCACTATTAACCACATTAAATGTCAAGTCAGTGTAAGTATACTTTTCTATAATTTCCTTTAAATTTTCAGAATTGAGAATTATTGATGTTGATGGAATTTTATTGTTGAAGATAAAAAATTTTAATATCTTCAATATTTCCTTTCAAGTGTTTGTTATACTCTAAAATTTAACAATTTCACAAATTCAAAAAATCTTTAAGGAATCAACTTTGCAATTCATCTACATACAATTAACTAAGTTGGAATGAATCCCCTCTAAGCTCTAACCATTAGAAACCATCTAATCAAACATAGGGAAGCCCCGCTTGACCTTGAGAGTTGGTTAAAAGTGATAGAAGTTAGCACTAAGGTGACAATGGTGCTTTCTTGCAAAATTCCTTTTTGCGAGCACTAGTGAGTTGCGATTTTCCCACTCAAGTGCTAAACCAAGTTGTAATAGTGTAAATTTAAAATCCATATGAATGGACATAGAACACCGAGAAAGGCTAGAGGAATAGGGTACACACTGAGAAGATCACCCACTGAAGCATGACGCATGACAGGTTTGCAAAAATATAGGAAACTTTTATAATTTAATAAACTAGATGTCCTAAAACTACATATTTGGAACTATAAAAGTTATCATTAGAATTAAAAGAGGGCTAAATCCATCAAAATAAAAATATGTGGAGACAGAAATCCATCAATGGTGTGAAGGTGAGGGATTCCTTTTATGGTGCATTGATGGGTATTGCATCCTAACAATATATTGAGGGTTTGAAAGATGAAACCCAATGGGGTAGAAAAAGAAGAGTGTGCAAGAGACACCTGACAACAAAGGATCATACCTCCCTCCAACATTAAGAACAACAAACAAAGATTGATCATCTGAAAAATTAATATTGGCTAGATGGAGATAGATGCACAGTAAATGGTAATTCAAACTGTTTCATAGCCCCTGCGATGCTTGCAACAGAACATTCAAGTCTCCCAATCAGTGGGATGCAGATATGCTAGTTAAAAAATGGAGCCAAGCTCTACACAGAGATACCTAGGAAGATTGTTTTACATGTTTTTCAATTTTTTATACGTTTTACTTTACAACAAATAAACCCACTATTAACCACATTAAATGTCAAGCCATTGTGAGTATGCTTTTCTACAGTTTCCTTTAAATTTTTAGAATTGAGAATCATTGATGGGGATGGAATTTTCTTGTTGACGATAATAACTTTTAATATCGTAACCATTTCCTTTCAAGTGTTTGTTATACTCTAAAATTTAACAATTTCACACATTAAAAAAATATTTGATGAATCAACTTTCCAATCTATCTACATACAATTAACTAAGATGGAATCAATTCCGTCTAAGCTCTCGCCATTACAAGCCATCTAATTAACCATAGGGATGCCCCGCTTGACCTTGAGAGTTGGTTAAAAGTGAGAGAAGTTAGTACTGAGGTGAAAATGGTGCTTTCTTCCAAAAATACTTTTTTCCTGCACCAATGAGTTGCGATTTTCCCACTCAAGTTCTAAATCAAGTTGTAACAATGTAAATGTCAAATCCATATGACTGTACATAGAACACCAAGCAAGGATAGAGGACTAGGGTACACACTTAGAAGATCACCCACTTAAGCATGAAGCATGGAAAGTTTACAAAAATATAGGAAATTTGTATAATCTAGCAAACTGGATGTCCTAAGATTACAGCTTTGGAAATATAAAAGTTAAAATTATAATTAAAAGAGGGATGAATCCATGAGAATAAAAATATGTGGAGATAGAAATCCATCAATGGTGTGAAGATGAGGGATTATTTTATTGTGCATTGATGGGTATTACATCCCAACAATATCTACAGGGTATGAAAGATGAAACCCAACAGGGTAGAAAAATAGGAGTGTGTAAGAGACACCTGACAACAACGGATCATACCTCCCCCCAAGAGTAAGAAAAACAAACAAACATTGATCATATGGAAAATTAATATTGGCTAGAGGTAGATGAAGGCATAGTAAATGGTATCTCAAACTGTTGCATAACTCCTACGATGCTTGCAACAGAACATGCAAGTCTCCCAATCAATGGGATGCACAGATTCTAGTTCAAACATGGAGCGAAGCTCTACACAGAGATCCCTGAAATAAATGAGTACCAAATGCACCTTGAATATAACACCATTCATGTCTATAGATTTCCTTTATCTCCCAAACTAGAAATATTATCTAGGAGATGCATGTGATGCTTGGATGCAAATAGAAAAAAATTGTGTACACATACAAGTGGTCATTTGACATTATTGATGGGTGCAGTAGATGACACATTCTTCTTATTTCACTAGAATTGGCCTAGCAAACCCGAAATTAGTGGCTAGTGGCTTATCTAGCAGTTTGACCCTAACTACAAGAAAGTGCTACCTCCCTCACACTCCCAAAACAATTCCCCATACTCTTGGAACAATCTCTATTGCTACTATGATCCAACCAGCAACCGGCAGGTTCTCCTTCAACAGGTGCACCTTCACCAACAGGTTCACCTTCAACAATTTTTCCATGACATGTTCATCCGACAATTTCACATTAGACACATTTGCGCTTGATAAGTCTACCTTGAATGTTGTAAATGAATGTAGAGGGTAGTCACCCAAGCATCTCGACATCCTATATAAGCATGTACATTATGTAATATAGACGTCTATCTGATTCCTCCATCTTTCATGGAATAGAACTAATAAATTGGTTTGAATTATTGCATATTGCATGTGTGTATATTACTTGTTGACCTAGTGCATTTCCTTCTTTGTTGCTTCTTCTTATATGCTTCTGCTTAACAATGCTTAGCTCATTCATTCGATTGTTGTCCCCAACGTTCACCTGGGAACAACCTAGATCATTGGTATCAGAGCAAGATCTTGTTCATAGTATTAAGTTATATAAGCACTTTCATCGAAGTTATTTAACTTATTCCTGTTCAAATACACTTGCAAATAAACAACACAAGGAGACACTTCGCTAGACTTCAGAAAAGATGGCCGAAGAAGTAGACAATATACATGCAACTCACGAAATAGAGAAACTCATAGAAAATGCATTGGCTCACCAGCAAACCAAAATATTTTCCTAGTTCAGCGAGATTCTCTTGAGAGTCACTGCAAACTCCGTGAAATCCTTGACATGATACCACTTTGATAAAATAATCCCCTTCAAAGTGAAAATGAGTCTGTACATACTGAACCTTGAAGGAAAGATTGACATGGAATCCATCGAAAATTGGGTACAACAATTGGAATCCTACTATGTGGAAAATCATCTCTTCGAAGCGAAAAAGATCACCATTGCGTACTTAAATATGCCAACCTCTATACACTGCTAGTGGGAGAATCTATTGACAACTATTAAAAGAGAAGAAGACACCATCGACACATGGGTAAAATTTATCAAATATGTCTGAAAGGAGTTCTACCCACCCAAGTACCTTGAACAACAGTACAAGAAGTGGTAGCAGCTAGGACAGTGGAAATACCATTCCATACAGAGTAACACCGACAAGTTATATCAACTCATTGCTAGACTTGATGTTCAACAAGAAGAGAATTTTCTTGTCCTAAAGTATGTCAACGGTTTATCCCCGCACATTCAATAAGAGATGGAGTTTCTTATTTTTAGTATGCTTTCGGATGCATTTCATTATGTTGTCAAGCCTAAAGCTAATCATAGAGGAAAAATACATTTCACGAACAAGACAATAGGTCACCACCTGACTCCCACGGGTTCAAGAATCCTTTTCAAGTGATTCCTCCAAAGCTCGATCATCAAAAGAATAAATTTCAAAAAGATAAGATGGATTACAGAAAATAAGATCCTACCGAGAAATGGTGTGATTAGCATAGTTCATCATGGCATCATACGTTAGAATGCAAATATTGGAATACATTTTTGGAAACCAGACTTGTCTGATAGAACCCTAGTAGAATTGATCCATATGCATCAACCCTCTTAGCTTTGACCTCGACCACTTCGATAGCCTATAGCATCATCGATGAGGAGGAATGAGAGCACATATTCCATACATAGATATGGGTTCAAAAAAAACTATTACAATTGATTGTGGATAACGGTAGCCAGAAGAACTTCATTTATGAAGATCTTGTAAATTAATTAAGTATTTTCAACACTCCACATCCTCATCCTTGCAATATCGGTTGGATTAAGGATGGGCATGAACTAAGGATCATGTGATAATGCCAACTCACCTACTTCATTAATCCTTTTGAGGATGAAGTACTCTGTGATGTACTTGTTAAACCCTACCTATGGGATTGACATGGTACATATCAGTCACGGACTCATAAGGCGATTGTCAAAATCCGAGATTGATGCTATGGCATATGAGAGAGACAACCCACATCAATTATTTCAATGATATATGCCAAAAAAAGAAAGAATCTTATCAATAATGATCAAGCCTCAACAATCTAGGAAGACTACAACAACAAGTCGACTCACCGACCAGTGTAGCTCCCAACAACAACAACAGATCAACAGCATTCTTGAAGAATACCAGAACATATTTCAAGTGTGAGACAGAGTACCCTTCCATTGTCAGGTAAAAAACTCTATTGAAAGTGTTCCTGGTTCTTCATTAACTAATGCATCTATTTACAAGAAGATCCATTCTTTAAAATTAAGAGATTCATAGAAAACTCCAGGATTTGATCGAAAAGGGTCATATTGTCGCCAACTCCTTTCCTTGTGGAATTCCAGTTGTATTAGTTCCAAAGAAAGACTGGACTTCACGCATGTGAATTGACTATTGGGATCTCAACAAAGTTTAAGTGAAGAACATATACCCTCTTCCATGGTTTGGTGAACTCATTGACAATTTTAAAGGTGTTAAGTTCTTTATGAAACTCGGCATCAAGTCAAGATACCACCAGATGCCAATCGAGTCCACCAATGTATGGAAAATGAAATTCAGGACCAAGAAAGGATTGTTTGAATGGTTCATCATTCCTTTCGGCTTAACCAATGCACCTGCAACCTTCATGAGTAATATTGATGACCTTCTACAACCTTTCATCGGTAAATATGTCATTCTCTATATCGATGATATCTTGATTTTTAGTTGATCATGAGAAGAACATGTCAAACAACTTCGACAAGTCTTTGACACTCTCCAGCAACATCGGCTATATCTGAACATGGAAAAATGCTCATTTGCGATGACCAACATCAAGTATTTCGGGTATGTAATTGACTCTACAGGAATTCATGTCAACGCCAAAAAGTACATATCCTCAAATACTGGCCCATTATTCAAAACATTCATGAACTAAGAATTTTTTTTGGTTTGGAGAGTTTCTATCGATGATTCATACTTCGATTGAGCGACATTGCATGGCCTTTGAATCAGTTGATGAAAGGAAATGGGAGAACTATATTTAAATGGACACCGACACAACAACAAGCTTTTGAACAAATAAAAAACAATCTTTGAACTGCACCAGTACTTGTGTTACCTGATTTGCATCAACCCTTTGAAATTGAGATAGATGCATCGGACTATGCCCTCGACGCGATGATCACTAAATTAGGTCACCCAGTCTCGTTTCATTTCGAGAATTTCAGCTACACTACTAGAAGTTACTTGACATATGAAAAAGAACTATATTCTATTGTCTAAGCTCTCAAACAATGGAGACACTACATTCTTGGCAAGGAAGAGATCATGCTCACTAACCATAGACCTTTGCATTTCACTCCGACTTAGTCGAAACTACAAACAACCTGAAAACGCAAGTGTATTAATTACCTATAACAATTTCAGTTGGTAATTAATTATAGGAAAGGAAAATCCAATGTCGTAGTCAATTGTCTCATATACCACCCATTACTCTACTATATATAGTGATGAGTATGTAGGGTTATTACACCACTACTTGGTTGCAATTGTTTAGTAGACTGTGATTTTTCTATAATCTATCGATAGCCTCATAATGACAAGTTGTCGAGTTTCGACTACTTCCTAAAAGACACCTTACTATATGAGCTTAGATATCTCTGTGTACTTACCGGTGAGCACCGAAAAAATCTCATTTGGGATGCGAACTACATCAATACTACAAGACATTTTTGAGTGACCAAAACACTTGTTATTGTTAGGATTATTAATCCTCCCTTGTCCAAATTTGGTCATATGTCTAAATCAGGATTCATGTCTAAATCGGGAGTCCATCCAGTCTATTTATAGTCATTAGCACCATTGGTTAAACTTAACCTAATTGGGGCACATGCTTCAGTTACCAAAGTGTGGGGAACACTAATTGAGGCTCACTGCCACTTATTTCACTTGATTTCATAAGTTTAGGAGTCTCCTAGATCAATCCCTACAATTTAGGAAGCAACTGGGAGTGCCGAAACCAACCAAGGTCAGTTAACTTCAGTTGATGACTAGTCAAGCCAAGTTAGGAGTCAGTTACATTCAGTTCTAGCTCTCTACATTCAGTTAAATAATGGTTTAATTAATTTCACACATGTGGGGCATTTTTCTCACCTACCACAGTCAGTTAACCATTATTTAATACTAAATGTAACAGTTGGTTGTGTTTTAGAACTCCGGTTATGATTTAGACAAGGACAGTTAACTACTAGGTCCTTAACTTCAGTTGATGACTAGTCAAGACAAGTTAGGAGTCAATTACATTCAGTTAAATAATGGTTTAATTAATTGCACACATGTGGGGCGCTTTTCTCACCTACCATAGTCAGTTAACCATTATTTAATACTAAATGTAGCAGTTAGTTGTGTTTTAGAACTCCAATTGTGATTTAGACAAGTCTTGGTTACCTACAGTCAAGTAGAGTCATCAATTCGAACTTCCTCATGTGGATTCGAATTGCTTGTGGCTATTAAAGCCATTTTACATCATTGTAATTATTATCTGGATTACTTTTTTTATTAATGAAAGCATTCACAGCTGCAAGCCTTTTGCACTGTTTCATTCTTCAATGGCTGAGTAAATTGTGAGATCTTCTTTGTGAGTTGTGTGTTTGTCTACAGATCTATATGCTCAAATTTAACAGTTATCATCCAAAAGTACTTTTATTATCCTTCACTTAAATATGATGTCAATAAGTACATTCAATCATGCGTAGTCTGTGCCATTGCTAAACAGGCGAATCGATGAACAGAACTTTATACACCCCTTTGAGTTCCTAGTTGACCATGGGAATCTATTTCTATGGACTACTAGATGGGATATCCTACTACCAAACATCATCATGACACAATACTAGTAGTAGTCGACATATTTTGCAAGATGGTGTAATCATACCATGCAAGAATGCTATGACAACACAACAAACTGCCCAACTCTTCTTTGAACATGTGTGGAAACACAACAGCCTCTCGATGACCATTATTTTCAACATATATGATAGATTTGTTAGCACCGTTTGGAAAATTCTTTGGCAATATCTCGACACAATACTCTCTTTTTTGATAGCCTTCCATTCGCAGACAAAAAAACAGATGGAAGTTGTAAATTGCTTATTCATACAATTTCTTCGCATGTAAAACCACAAGCATCATCAAACATGGAATGACAACCTTCCATACATACAAAACAGCTACAATAATGCTTAATATAGCTCTATGAGAAAGATTCCATTTGAGATCTGTTACTAATTTCAACCCTCAGCGCCTATCGACTTAATCAATTCCTCGACATAGTCGAACGACACCAACTTCGAAGGACGAGAAGTGGAGAAAGCATTGAAGTTCAGAGATAAAATCTACAACATTTATAAGAAATCACAAGAGATGTTTCCATGAGAAAATTCAAAATATAAGTCTCAACAAGAAAAGAATCGTATTCCTCATTCATTCCAAATTGGGTATCGGGTCTGATTACATCTAAAGAAGGAGTCCTTCATTGGTCCATACAAAAAGATGAAACCTTTGCGATATGGTCCATATAGTATTCTTAAGCAGATTGGAGAAAATATTTTTAAGCTTTACATTCCTGCATGCCTTGGCCTACATCTAGTTTTGAATGTAGATCTACTTCGACCATACTATGTACAATTTTTGGAGCAGAAATAATTGTAGATAGCAGAACCCGAAGACATCCATCCATATGCTCAGGAGTCTATTCTTTAAGAAACCATTGTGGGATGACACATACACCATATAAGGATGAAATCCATCCCATTGTTTCAAGTGGCGACAGCTGGAAAGCTCCCCGCACAAGGAAAATGGTACTCTCCTAATGAAGTCGTCGACAAGTTTCCTCACCTAAACAAATAAACAATGGAGAACATTATTTGTTAAGGAGGAATGATCCAACCAGCAGCTGAAATTTTCTCCTTTGATAGTTTCACCTTCGACAATTTTTCCTCAACATGTTCAGCCGACAAGTTCGCATTTGACATGTTCTCCCTCAACGGGTCCTCCTTGAATAAAACATACCAACATGCTCTGCGACGGTTGAACTTCTGACCGTTATAACTTATTTTGTAACAAGACATAGTGAGTAGTTACCCAAGGATCTTAGCATCCCATATAATAATAGACATTATGTAATATAGACATATATCTGATTCCTCCACCTTTCATGGAGCAAAAGTAATAAATTGGTTCAAATTCTTGCATATTGTCTCTTTGTATATTTCTTGTTGACCTAGTGTGTTTCTTTCTTTGTTGTTTCTTTTTATGTTCTTCCACCATAAAAATAATCAACTCATTAAGTTTATTGTTGTCCCCAGTGTGCCCCTTGGCATGACATGGATCATACTGTACCAGAGCAGAATAAATTAGAAATTGTTTGTGGAAAGAGGCTTAAGAAATCTTAGTAAATAATAGAATTATTTTTCTTGTACACATTACTAAATTCTAAAAGTTAGAATTATTTATCTTTATTATGTCCTATATTTAAAATATTATAAGGTAGTTGAAGTTTGAACAATTGACTGCATTTTAAACTCTTTGGTCATGATAACCTGTTTCAATTCATGGTTGATGTTATATGTGACAGTTTGTTGGTGACAAATGTTATTTATTGAAACTTGAAACTTTAAAGGTTCGTGTTATGGTTGATCATTTGATGGAAATTCCATAAGTTATCACTGCTAGATGATTGATGTAATTTGTGTACTAAAAGGTTGATGTATAAACTAACTTATCATTAACTTACAATAACTAATTCACCACTTCACATTCCTTTTTTTTCAATATATATGCATAAAATATACACTATATAAAAAAGGTTCCCAGATCTCTTCAATCCAAATATCAGTACATAGAACCCATCAAACATGGATCATCAGTAATGATTATGATTCTGAATTACAATTATGTAAAGTGCTTCCTCCCCCATTCAAGAACATTACAATGAACTAAAGTTGGGTTTCTAGGCAGACAACCACCTTGGCTCATTTCCATCAGTAGGCGGTATTTCTTCCACCATAGTTTCTCAAAACATGTATCCGGCCTCATCTGCAATGAATGCAGTGATTATGCAAGCGATATGAGATGGCGTGCTTCCATAGGTGAGAGATGGCTCACGAGGGGTGAATGTGTCTTTGGGGAATTTGAACCTTGGTTTGGATATGAAACACTTCTTCTTTACCATTGAATCAAGAACCCATTAACCATTTGGAAACAATTTAAAATTATCCTTGGTGACTAATGTTATCTTGTATTTCTAATTAATCTCCTCTTTGATAGGTGGCATATTTGGATAACCAATCAACCACCATGTTTTGGTATATAAACTCCAATCTAAAGCTACAAAAGAACCCTACATCAAATTAATAATAATTTTAGTCTCCTCCCACCTCAATATTCATTATCTTAGGTTTGAGATAGGGTTTTATTGAGGCCTTAATTTATGCTTTATTTATTGTAACCTCACCAATAATATCTACAAATATAGCTATAGCATTACCTCTATAGTGCACTACACATGATGTTATACTTAAATCACCAATGACAAAATCACAGAGGGATTAAACCCAGCCTCATTTAATTTAAGATCATGATATGGAATTGGGGAAAGCTACAACAACAACAATGGAACCTTGGCAGGTGACTTTAAACTATGATAACCTCGCTAGTTAACTAACACCTTGTTCAAAAAAATTATCTTATTCATAAAATGATACATGTGATAAAAGGCCTCAATTTCATATAGTTTGTTTTTTAGTTGCAATGTCTAGATACATGAATAAATTTTTTATTCCAAATTAATCACTAGAAGAATGCCCATTTCATTTTATTTTATGATTTGTGTTATATCTGTTTAGGTATGGATGTGGTGTACCCAAAGAACGAAATCCAAATAGATCCCAAAATAGGTCCTTTTTTAATCCATTTTGTGATTCGTAGGTATTTACTAGAATGGAGCATGGAAGACAAATTAATCAAGAACCACAAAGGCTCTAGAGGCAATTTGGAGAATCCTATCAATCACTATAATTGACAATCTTATTTATGTTATGCGGATTGGTTATACCACATAAGACATGCTAGTTCATGTTAGGATACAATGTTGAGCATTATGATATACCTAAGCCATGATTGAATAAGAATGTTATCTAAAAACAATTGTGCAAAGGAAGTAGCTCAACAAGTGACCTCATATTGTTTGATAGAAAAAACAATTGAATGATTCCACTAGGATTTTCTATAATATAATTGGAGGGAAAGACATAGAATTACAAGAGGTAAACATAATTTCACAAGTATGGAATTTGACACATTTCTTATTTATGTTATCCATTTTTTAAAGACAATTCAATATTTTAATTCTACATTTAATGCGATGGTTTTTATCATTTATATGTATAAATTGTAAAATTAAATCTATGGATCATCTATGTAAAATTTTCTATTAAGTTTGACACTCGTTAGATATGTAGAGAATTCTAGTATTATGATCATATTCCTAGCATGGAAATCTGGTCAAAAAGATAGATAGACAAATGCATATTCGTAGGAGATAGGAAATAAAACCTTTAGAGGGTCTTGTTCCTGCAATATTTTATTGACCATCAACATAGTGAGTATTCTAGATCAGTAGAATAAACTCATTCTATAGGGTTATGTGACCATGGAGAGAAAGATATATTTTCATTCTTTATTTATATTCATATTTAATCATTTTAGATATTAAATGCACTCTATGGAAACTTCTATGTGTCTACTTGTCTGGTCCAGTTCTAGTATACTTTATTATTTTCCAAAAACCTTTGTCCATCGTCCCAACAATTGAAGAAGTATAAACTTATAAGATACACCAATGAATTCATGCCAACTCGATCCTTGATTGTTTTATCACATTTCCCATGTATTTGGAAGAAAATGTTAGTTTAAATTTATATATTCATTTGCTAAATGGAAACAACAACCAACCTGGTAGCTTATATTCCAATAGATCATGACATTGTGGACATCCAAAATAGCACAAATGACTACAATCCCATTCAACAGTTTGGTTCTTACAACATGTTGGTTTAGTGACCACCAAGGAATATTTATGTATAAATTTATACCCTTGCATATCAACACCCATGATTATATTTCCATACACTTAAGCATATCTATGGACTTATATAGCATATAATACACATATATGGCCAACGCGAACATCTCTCCATATCATTGAATGTATGATATAGTACACATGTGGTCAACTATACCAACTCTTCAATTCATGCAATGCATTACCCAAAAAATACAAGGATATTAGTACATACTTAAATAGAAACAAGTTGATCCAAGTTTCTACAATCAAACAATGATTTCCAAGATTTGGGGTCCATGTTGTACCCATATATTATGTAATTGAAATTACAGTGGTGCACACAGATGGAATGGAGTCATGGAAAAGTTTCACATACAACACCATTGGTAGATAATGTTGATGTATTTGTAACTTCAGAATGTATTCACTTATATATTTCTTATTGTATCTCATTGTACCCCGATGGAGATGTTTGTTCCTTTGATTGGGAGAGTCATTAATATAATAAATTCATTTAAAGTCATTAAGGTTAACCCTCCATTGTAATTCAGGGAATTAGACCCCACAATTGAGTCATATTAGGTTTATTAGACTCTCCTATAGAAGTCACCACTATAGGGTAATTTTTAAGTGGAAATTAAGTATAAATAAAGAGTGAGACTCTCTATTTGAAATACACACACACTCAACAATAGCGCATGAGTGAGAGAAGAGTAATTCACACAAGTGAGAGAGAGAACAACTGTTGGAGATCATCTTTGTGCTTTTGGGTTTCACTTTTTCAATTAGTGCTCATTCTATCTCCAAGGATGTTGCGGTGTTCTCTCCTTTATGGTTTCCCCGAGGAAAAATATTTGTGCCTCTTGTCTATTGTGATTATTGTTGTGCATGTAATTCTCTCATATAATATCCTAGATTATATTGAAAAAATGATAAAAATCTAGAATGATGTCAGAGCTGATGTGAGAAGAAGACACTATATAGCTGGAAAAGATAAGGATTCTTAATTTTCAGGTTTCTCTCCATAGATCATGAGCAAAAGGAGGCTAGGATAACTCTCCATTGAAGGGCACATCTTCTTGTGGAAGCAAAATTAGAAAGGACCACTATCATCTCAAGAAAGTTAAGCACCCACACCAGAATAAAAAATATAACTCTAGAAGATTTAGGAGAGATCTATCTAGTATAAGATGATATACATGTGATGAGAAAGGACACTCCGCCAGAGATTGTCCTAGAAATAAAGGTGGCTCTCACAAGAATAAGGACAACGAAACAAGACATCATGATCAAACTACAGAGGGTGATGAACCTCCCAGGAAGAGAGTCAAAGAAGAAAGTGAATATTCTTCAAGCGATGAAGAGTATGTTTTGATTTATTCCCTCACGAGAACTCGTACACATGGAAGAAATGATTGGATTATAGATAGTGGGGCTTCTAGGCATATGGAGATATTCAAAGAATCCTTTGTGAATCCATCCAAACATGAGTCACCCCATAATGTGAAACTTGGGGATGACTACATGTGTCCCATAAAAGGAAGTGGTGAAGCTTCCTATAAGCTAGACTCTAGAAAATATTTGAAGATGAAGGATGTCTTGTTTGTACCAGGAATAAATAAGAATATTCTCTCCATATATTCATTGGATTGAAAAGGTATGAGGGTTTCATTTGTATATGGACAAGTCCCTATGTGGTCAAAGGGAAAGACCATAGATGATGCAGTAGTGATTGGAGAGAAATATGGAGGCTTATACAAATTAAAGGGATAACCAGAACAAGCTTTGGTCCATGACTCAGTAGAGATAAGTGAAATTTGGCATAGAAGGATTGAACATGTGCAATATAGGGAACTACCACTTGCAAGAAAATATATTGAAGGTGTTCCATAAATACAGACAAATAATGAAGGAGTTTGCAAAGGATGTGTGAAGTAAAAGAAGAAAGTGAGAAATTTCCAAGTAGTGAGAGTCAGGAAAAAGGAATCCTGTAAATCATCCACTCCAATGCATGCGGTCTGATGCCATACATTTCATTGAGTGGGTATGTATATTATGTTTCCTTCATTGATTATTTTTCTAGGAAGCCATGGATATATTTCTTGAAAATAAAGGATGAAGTATTCAGTAAGTTCAAGGAATTAAAATCCTTGATTGAGATCAACACAGAGAAGAAAATCAATAACTTTACATAAGACAATGGAAAAGAATTCACATCAGACCAATTCAAGGAATTATGCATAGAATTAGGGATGAAGAAGAAGTTGACCACTTCATATAATTAGTTACACAACAGAGTTTCAAAAAGGAAGAATAGAACGATTATGGAAGCAACAAAGGAAATTATTCATGATTAGGATCTTCCTATGGATCTATTGGAAGAAGTTGCTAGGACAGTTGTGTATGTACAGAATCATACTCCGCATAGAGTACTTGAGAACAAGACACCATAAGAAGTCTTCTCTGGAAAGAAACTAGAAGTCATCCATCTTAGAATATTTGGCTTCCTGGTGTACATACAAATTCCAAAAGAAAAGAGAACGAATTTAGATCCTTCAACAAAGAAGGGTATATTTGTGTGATATAGTGAAATATTGAAGGATTATAGAATATATTTCCCAGGATTCAGGAAGATCTACATCAACAAGGATGTGACATGATGAAGACTCAGCTTTCAAAAAATCTAGAAAGAGACTTGTTGAAGACCTTGAAGAAATAGAAGTACCCAAGATCCGAGATACAACAATGAATGAAGCAACTCCAGAAGAAGATCAAGAAATGGAAGAACCTGAGGAACCTATAGATCCACCCCATGAGAATAATTCTTACAAGAGGGAACCATCATGGATATCTAAGTCTATCCAAGGTGCAGAGAGATATGGTGTTCCAAAATAAATTCATAAAGAAAGGAAGAGAAATAGGTCCTACTCATGTTATGTAGCCCTACTATGTGACATCATTGATAAAGAAACTTCCAAATATGAAGAAGCAAGAGAAAATAAAGAATGGAAGGATGCGATGATCGAGGAGTACCAGTCGATCATGAAAAATGATGTCTAGGATGTGGTCCTGAGACCAAAAGGGAAGTTTTTTGTGACTTCCACGTTGATCTACAATATCAAGAATGCTGCAGATGGCAGTATAGAGAAATATAAAGTAATATTTTTGGCACGTGACTTCTCCCAGAAGGAAGAGATATATTATGAAGAAAATTTTGCACCTATAGCTAAATACACTTCCATCATACCAATACTTGCTCTGGCTACAGTGGAAATGGAATATAAACCAGATGGATTTCAAGACCACATTCTTAAATGGTGTAGTTGAAGAGGAGGTGTATGTGGATCAACCATTTGTATTTGAGACACATGATAGGGAGACTCATGTGTGCAAATTGAAGAAGGCCCTGTACAGTTTGAAACAGGAACCCATAACGTGGTATGGTAGGATTGGCATCTTCTTGAATATTTTTCCCTTTACCAAGAGTAAGAAAGATTCCAACCTTTTCTACAAGGTTGAGGAAGGAAACCCAATATTACTCCTACTATATATAGATGACCTGTTTGTGACAGGTGATGATGGGTTGATTGCTGACACAAAGAAGAATCTTTGTACCGAGTTCGAGATGAAGGACTTGGGTATGATGCAATAATTTATAGGCATTGAGGTGTGGTAGAGTGCATATGAAATTTCCCTTGTACAAGGGAAGTATGTAGTGGAGATCCTAAAGAGGTCCAGGATGATGGACTACAAGGCCATGGACACACCTATAGAATCAAACATGAAGCTATTAAGGATGCTTCATGAGAGTCGATTGATGCCACAATGTATTTTTAGATGATTGGGTCCTTAACGTACCCGATGAATACAAGACTAGATATTTTATTTGTCATGAACACATTGAGCTAGTTCCTGGTGGATCCGATACATGTTCACTTGATTGTTGCAAAGCATATTCTGAGGTACCTAAAGGGTACAGTTGATTATGGGCTCAAGTATGAGTTGAATCAGAAGATTAACCTAGAGGCTTATGTGGATTCAAATTGGATAGGAAGTTCCATTGATAAGAAGAGAACTTCAAGGTGCTACTTCAGTATGGGATCATGTGTGATCTCTTGGTTTAGCCAGAAGCAATCCTGCGTAGTACTGAGTACAGACAAAGAAGAGTACGTTGGAGCCTATTCAGCTAGTTATGAGGCAGTGTGGATAAGGAAGCCATTGTCTAATTTGTTTGATCTCCAGTTGGATGCTACTTGTATATATTGCAACAACCATAGTTGTGTGAAGTTGTTAGATAACCTAGTGTTCTATGACAATTCGAAGCATATCGAGATCACGTATCACTATATTAGGTATATGGTATAGGGAGGAGCACTGAAGCTCCAGTATGTTGCGACAGAAGACCAAATAGTCGATGTATTGACCAAGCCATTAGCCATAGTGAATTTTGATTAATTCATAGATAATATTGGTGTTATTCAAATCGAAGTTCCCTCCAAAGGGAAATGATAAGTCCATAAGACATAGATACACATGATCCTTTTCGACATGGTGGAAGGTTGGGTCTCCCATGGTTGAATGTAAGTGGAGAGACTTTCCTTGGATGGTAGTAGGTGTGTTCTACCATGTGAGTGGATGTAAGTGAAGAGCCCTTCCCTGGATTGTAGTAGGTGTGTCCTACCATGCCGGTGGATGTAAGTGTAGATTCTTTCCCCGGATGGTAGTAGCTGTGTCATACGATCCTGGTGGATGTAATTGTAGAGCGTTTCAATGGATGCTAATAGGTGTGTCCTACCATGCTAGTGGACGTAAATGCAGAGCCTTTCCCCAAATTGTAGTAGGTGTTTCCTAGTATTCTAGTGGATGTAAGTGTAGAGCCTTTCCTCGAATGGTGATAGGTTTGTCCTACCATGCTGGTGGATGTAAGTGTTGGATCATTTTCCTGAATGGTAGTAGGTTTTTCCTAACATGCCGGTGAATGTAAATGTTGTGTTATGTGTATATGGGTTGTGCTCCATGTGACGATGAGATAAGATGTATATGATGAGGTAATATTAGGCTACATAGGTATGCAAGGCATGTAATCAATCCTACGATGCTCCTTAAAGTTTTTCAATGGCATATAATCAGTCCTGGGAGATCTTGCAAGTTTTGTAAAGAGGAATGTAATAATTCCTGGGATGTACCTACATGATGGCTTACTCATAGAGATGATGAAGGCCTACATTGAGGCTAGCCCTACATCTATCATGAAAAAGGACTAGCTTTGTCGAACTTCCCATCATGAGTAGATTTGAGAGATAGCACCATTTTCTCGAGATAGCAGAAGCAGTGGTGATGACGATGATGATTCAGCTTTAATGATGATCCAATGATGAATACTTGTGCTGATGAACTGTGTCAAGAGAATAAATTCCTAGTTAATAGGGATTGTTGATGTATTTTTAACTTCAAAATGTATTCACTTGTATATTTCCTATTGTATTTCATTGTACCCCAACGAAGATGTTTGTTCCTCTGATCGGGAGAGTCATTAATATAATAAAGTTATGTAAATTCATTGTTGTTAACCCTCCATTGTAAGTTGGGTCATTAGACATAAAAGTTGAGTCATATTAGGGTTTTTATACTCTCCTAGAGAATCCATACATGTAGGGTAATTTTCAAGTGGAAATTAAGTATAAATAGAGAGTGAGACTCTCTATTTGAAACAGACACTCACCCAACAATAGAGCATGAGTGAGAGAGGAGTATCTCGAATAAGTGAGTGAGAGAACAATTGTCAGAGATAATCTTTGTACTTTTGGGGTTTAATTTTGCTATTGGTGCTCATTCTATCTCTGAGGAAGTTGTGGGGTTTTCTCTTTTATGATTTCCCCCAGGGCAAATATTTGTGTCTCTTGTCTATTGTGATTATTTTTTTGCATGTTATTCTCTCAAATAAGATCCTAGATCATATTTATTAAATGATAAAAATCTAACAGATAATGGCTCAACATGCTACTACAGACACACTATTGCAAAGTGTCAAAGAAAAAAACTATTTTTACTTACACTAATCTTATATCTCTAGAGGATTAGTTTCAAATTACCCTTTGTTGATTTTTTTCATAAGATTTTTCAGCTACAATTTTTGGAAATTTTGCTTAGTGGCATTTCCCTAAATGTTGTACGAATAGGTTTTCTAGATCTGTTTTGATCTCTCCAAAGTGATTGGATATTATTGGTAAACATGCATTGTCTCTTGAAATAATAATTTAACTATTATTTAATTTTTTATTGAAGGAAATTATTATTTTTATCCAAATTTCATTTGCAGGATGAGAGTGAAGATGAATAAATATGCAATTTCTATGTTCCCTTGAATCATCTCTATAATGGTTGAAGATCTTGAAAATATGGAGGCCTGATTTGATTAGGTTGTTGAGTATTGGGAACAAGTTATAGCACTTTCTCCAGGAAAGGTGATTGACATAGCTTTAATAACTCTAGAATATTTTATAGCATGAATTACCATTTGGATATAAATCTAGCTTCAAAACAATTACTGAAACTTTAGGAGTTTTAAATACAATACAACGCCACAAAATATCGGTAAAACAACAAATTATGCATTTATATGATGCAATGCTAGAATTCTTGTCCATTTACATTGTCATTTAAAAATTTTCTTAGTTCTTATTTTTGAAGTTATCCTCACTATGATGTTAATTTTCTCTCTCATTTTCTCAATTTGAATTCCCCTTTATTTTCCATAGAAATGTGAAGGCATACAAATCCAAGGATATTTCTATGCATACACACATGTTTACTTAATATTCTTGAATTTGGTATCAAGATTCAAAGTTCATGTTCTTTATTCAGTGTATGTGAGCCTATACTTATGTTTAAGAAAAAAGAAGTTAATTTCCACTCGTTTTGAAGGTAATAAACCACTTATATGTTTTACTTGTGAATATCAATAATCTTCTTTCCACCTGAATCAAGAACATTAAGAATAAAATAGTTTTGGGAAAAGTGAAATTGCTCTTCTCTCTTTACTGTGGATGGAAATGTCCTCCCCATGTATATAGAGAATATTAAGTAATGCAAAACTGTTTAGGGGATTCAAAAACTAGATCATGCAAAATTCAAATTCATCTTACTCAACGCCCAAGGCTCTTTCATGTGTTATAAGTTATAAATAGTAGGGTTATTAAAGAGGAAAGTAACAGAGTTATGAGATGATGTTGAAGTATATTTATTTTATCCTTCAATACAAAGAAATAGATGATGTTGGAAAATGGGTTTACTTTATTAATTGATGGATATGTGCAATCATGAATAAACAACTAGTTGTAGGAATACTATGTCCTAAAGTATATTAGTTGTAGTAATTTATTTTGAATAGGTGCATATTTTGGTTACATAACAATAAATGGGATACGTTAGTAGGAAACCTAGAGAAAAACTAAGTTGAGAAGGGCTAAGATTCTGATAGTTGGATATTAAATAGAGTTGAAGGTTTATGTAATTAGTTGAGTGTAGTATGATTATTTTAGAATTACAAAAGAAAATGTACTTATCTAATTCCATATAACAATAATATGCTTAGGTTTCTCCATGGCAATAGACTATAACAAAATCATGCCTTGCTCCATGTATGTGCAACTTGGATAAATAAAACAAAACAAAACAAAAAACAAAAACTGATTGTAATTGCTTTATACTACTTGATTTAGGGTAAAGGTACTAACATCTGTTATTTTCCTAACTGATTTGTTACAGTTTTCACAAGATATGATATCATCAACATAGTTTTCATTTGTTATAGTTCTCATCATTTAGTCCCCTACACATGATGTTTAATCCCTCGGGTTGGTATAACATCATTTTTTTTAAATTGTCATGTTCATCACTAGCGATGGACATTTTTGTCCCTAGTTTAGCAAGTCTCTCGAAACTTGGAAGGCCTCCATGTCACTATAGTGATGACACCTCATCACTAGAGCAATGAAAAGGAATTCCAATTTCCAACGGACTTTCTATAGTAGCGATAGAAATGTTAATTACTAGTGTAGTAGGTCCGTCAGATATTTGAAGGCCTTTTCGTCACTCTAGTGATGGAACCTCGTCACCACAAAGATGGAGTATAGCTAGTAAAAATTTATTTTAAACACGCAATGTCATCGCTATAGTGACGATAGAAGTGCTTCTATAGCGATGGGAAATGTCTCTATAGCGACACAATTTCTTGTTTTAAACAAACCACATTTCATGTATTTACTATTGCTATAGCAATGAAATAATGAATGTGCTACTACAACGACAAAAAATTTCCCCCAAAAAATACGGGTCATGTTCGTCTCTATAGCAACGCATAAGTATTGCAATAGAAATGAGTTTTTGTGGGAAAAATGTAGCGTAGCGTTGAGATATACAACCCTTAATTGTTGACATCCATCTTGTTGATGACTAATCTAACCCATTAGGATTTATGCCCACCCTTGTGTTGACCTTAATATACCTCCTTAAGCTCCATCCACTGCAATGTTACCTTATATGAATTTTTTGGAGTAATTTGCTATCATTTTTTATTGTGTGTTGCTCATACTATTGTGCTACTAATGTTTTAGATTTGTGAGGGTTGGATGATTTATCTTATGGCCTTTTCCGGTTCAGCCTTCTCTCCTTTAACTTGTATGTTGGTATAGCTGAGTCTCATGCAACTAACCTAATGCTAAGAGGTTGAATTCTTAGGATAAGGGAGGTTTGCCCCAACATATGAATAAATTTTCTTTCTCCTTACTCATTTCAGAATTATAAATGATAATGTGACATGTCAACAATAATGAATTTGTTTGTCTTCTCAGTGTCAATGGGCATGTTGTAGTTTCAATATTCAAATAAAACTCAAAATAGCAGTGAAATTATTGAACTTCTATAATTCCTTATATTGCTAATATGTCTATTTGTATATGATTAACTAAAATATTTGTAAATTGCAAGTTATGCATGAATTTCATGGATGTGCATTTGTACAGGTTGGATACATTGTGACTTCATGCTTATTAAATCAGAAATATGACTTCTTACGATTGGTTATCAATAAAGTCCGGAATGATATTATTGGTAGGAATGAGATGTTTCAATGTTATTGGGTATCCCATGCAATCAGAATATCTCCTTTACAAAGATGTTGACAATGTGTACAACCTTGTAGGTTGACTTCACTAGAATGGAGTGTGCTTCTTTGGACAAATTTTCAACTACTACAAAGATAGAGTCATTTGGCTTCTTAATATTTGCTAGACCCGTAATAAAATCCATACTAATGACCTCCCGCTTCCATTCTAGAATGGGTAATGGTTGCAGTAATACCGAAGGATGCTGGTGCTCAGCTTTGACCAGCTGGAATTATTGATATTTCCTGATAAACAATGCTATGTCAGCCTTTAAACTAGGCCAAAAGAAGTGTTTCTTTACTATGGATATCATCTTTTGATATCCCCGATTCCCTGAGTAGGGTGTGTGATCAAATTACATGAGGATGTTGGACTTTATGTCCCCTCCTTTCAGAACATACAATCTTTATTTGGACCACAACAATCTAGTTTCATCTACCTTGTACTCTTTTTGTTTCCAAAAAAACCTATCCTCTTGGACCTTCTTGAGGATTTAAACATAGAAAGGGTCAACTCTGTTGGCCATTCTAATCCTCTCATGTAATTCCAAATGGATTTGTCTTAAAGTCACCTCATATAACATATGATCTCATCGACTTAAAGCATCAACAATTTTATTCTCCTTGCCCTTTATATGCTTTAACTCAGAATGGTACTTCCTAAGGAAAGACAACCATCTGGTTGGCCTAGCATTTAGATCTGATTTCTCAAATAAATACTTCAAACTCATATTGTCTATTTTCAAAAGACATCTTCAAGGCATGGATGATGGATGCTAACTCAATATCATGGGTGGGGTAGTTTTGTTCATGTTCCTTTAATTTATATGATTCATAACAGATCACACGATCGTTTTGCAAGAAGAATCCTCTTATCCCCTCCTTGCTCACCTCCGTGCAAACAAAAAAATCTTCATCAGGATCTGCAATTCCTAGTATTGGTGCAGTGATCAAAATATGTTTAATATTCTGAAAACTTTCCTCGCACTCGGTCTACCATAAGAACTTGTTCTCCTTCTTTTTCAAAGAGGTCATGGGACAAGTTATCCTTGAAAAGTTCGTAATGAACTTTCTGTAGTAACTGGATAAAACCAAAAAGGACCAAATGTCTGTGACACTGGTGAGGTAGGCCAATCCTCTATGGATTTAATATTTTATGGGTCCAAGATTATCCCCTTTTTGGAGATGATGTCACCTAGGTACTGTATCTGTGGTTTGTAGAAATCACATTTTATAAACTCTACATAGAGATGGTGTTCCCATAACACTTGTAGTACTATGCTAAGATTGTCCTTGTGTTCCTCTTTACTCTTATAGTAAAATAGGATGTCATCTATAAAGACCAATACAAATTTATCCAGGTACTTACTGAAGATATTGTCCATCGTACATATAAAGTTCATGGGTGCATTGGTCAACCCAAATGGCATTACTACAAACTCATAGTAGTCGTATCTCGTACGAAAGGTGGTTTTATCACTATCCTCATCACACATTTGTACCTGATGGTATCCATATTGTAGGTCAATATTCAAAAATATATTGTTTCCTCCCACCTGATAGAACACGACATCAATCCTAGGGAGTGGGTATCGGTTCTCAAAGGTGATTTTGTTAAGTTGGCGATAATCGATGCACATCTGCATCGTACCATCCTTATTCTTTATGAAAAGTATTGTTTCTACCCAAGGGGACACACTAGGCCAGATATATCCCTTCTCAACAACTACTGCAACTGGAGCTTAACATCCACCAATGCTGGGGCGCTCATGCGGTAAGGAGATTTTGAATCCGAAACTGACACTGGTGTCAGTTGTATGGAAAAATCTAAGTCCCATTTTGGTGGTAATACTTGTATCTCCTCAGGAAATACATATGTAAACTCTACGAGAACTATAAAGTCCTCGATGTGATGTTCTCTTTCACCTTCTATGTCTTGTATGTTCACTGCAAACAGTTTGCAACCTTTCCTAATGCATTTCTATTATTATAAGGAATATATTTTCCTTACAGAAACTTTCTTAGGTGTGCCTTGAATATTTGCGTGATTCCCTTGGCTATCTGTACAGAATATTGACTAGTGTAAACAATCAAGCATGGCATGGTGTTGATCCAACTTGTCCATATCAATAAGTTTATCATACGATCCTAAGGGTGGAATGTTAAAATTTATCCTAGCAGGGAAACCACTCAGGTTTACCTCACAATCTCTAACTATTTCAGAAACCTTCCCTTTTTGTACCCATGGCTAATTGCACCAGCTAGGTTTTCTCATGTTTACCTTTGTCCAATTTACATAAATCAATAATTTTAGGTGATGCATAGCTTTGGAAAGCACCAGGGTAAATCAATATTGAAATAGAAGTGTTGGAAACCTTACCTTATATCTCAACCATAGTATCCTGATCGTCTTCCTATCAGACATCCAAGGCTGCATAAATCCTCGATGTTTCATCCATGTCCTCTATCATTGGTTCTTCCTGTAAATTGTGCAAGAATCCATTGGACTTGTTATTACACTCTCAGACATAATGGGGCCCTTGATATTTCTAGAATTTGATTTGTAGCGAGGAAACATTGGCTTCGACATTTGTTTTCATTTTGCTAGCATTTGGAGTTGGTTCATATGGATTTGTACCTATCTTGTTGAATTTATTATTTGGTTTGAATACTATTGTTCTTTTTTCTATAAGGCGGTGGATTGAAACCCGGTTTTCAGTTTTCTGAGAAGGTCCTAGACATGTCTCTACTTCTCTTGATGTTTTCCTGCCTAAATTGTCCATGCACAGAGAAAATGCTAACTTTCTGTAGGGTGGTGTCCAATGTTTTAGGCATTTCAAATTCAATCTTCTCGCAAAAATTGGGAGAAATACATCCCAAAAATTGTTGTATTTTCACTTTTTCATCCTTTATGTATGGTACATAATGTAATAGATCCAAAAATATGTTAATAAAAGAATCCATGTTCATGGAACCCATCCTTAACTTGTGAAATTCTTTCACCTTCCTGTTGAAGAATATTTCAAACATGTATTTCTCATGAAAAATTCTACGAAGCTACTCCATCGTATTTATTTTAGCTCATCTTTCTTGGTATTCTTTAGGTCTCTCCACCATTTAGCTGCTTTTCCATTTAAATTGTAGATGGTTAGACGGGATTTCATCTAACTAGAGTAGTCATGTACTCAAAAGTATTTTCTCATACCGAGAAGCCATTCTTCATATTTTTTCCCTGTCTTTATCTCTCCTTCATTGATTGGGGCTCTTATCTTTCTGAATTATCCTTGCAGGTTGTCATCGTTCCTCTATTTTTTAGCAATGAGAAATGGAATTATCACTAGAAAGACGGTGCTAATACCTTTCTATAGGTTTAGGGGTGTGTTCTTATTTTCCTTCTTATTTTGGGTTGTTGGCACATTTATGATAAAATTATTTCTTAAACATGTTGGTTGAATGAGTGGGTTTTCCATGCCGTCTTCATCCCATCATGTTCCATAGTAAAGCTTCATTAATTGATTGCTTCTCTTTTATTCCATTCATATTATCATCTTTGAAACTCTGTAAGCTTACTTTTAGACTTTGTATAATTTTCAGTATATCAGAGATTAATTCAACCACCAGTTCTTCTTCTCATGTGGGGTTATTCATTTTTCCTTGCCGGCTATTTTATTCTTCCATGTTCATGATATGAACTGTTATTTGTATCCTGCAATGTAAAATTTTAATAACAAGAAATTTTATGTTAGTTAACAAAATTTCAAAAACATAATCTATTTTATGCAATGAATGTTTGGCACGCCCATTAGGTATTTGAGTGTTGAAATTGGTCTCTGATACCACTTGTAATGACCCCAAAATTCGAAAAATAAAATAAAATTGTAAGCTAGTTAAATACTACCTATCATGGACAATAATTTATCTTTTGCGGAATATGTTTGTCATTGTTTGCTAGACTTAAGTGTCATAAGTTGCCTTTACCTTTCTATGTATTTTCCTATGTAATGTTGATTTAATTATGCACTATTGTTATATTACTTGAACTTGTTATGCGATTAATCTGCTAGTGTTTATTATTTAACATACACTTGTGTATGTTAGTTTAGTTATGGATTACTTCATGTTTATCTATTTTGTAGTTTGTTTATGGTTTTATTTATTAAATGTTCTGACTTTCCTTTAACTCTCAAGACGTGGAGTGGCAGGATTTGTATCCCTTAAGGGATCACTCAAAGAGGCAAGAGGTTCCTCCTGCTTTTACGCGGTTTACCTAGTTCACTGCAAACTAATGGAAACTTCCCATTTTTGTGTAGGTTACTTCATTGACGGAATATATCTATGACAGTGGAATGTAACACCATACGACATGATAACTATGCTACACTATCCTATGCGTACCGACAATAAGAGGACTAAATTCCTGGCCTAATTGTACCTAATTTCTATGTTTATGCAGAGTTGGGAGTGTATGAACTAAATCTTCAGGGTTCCCATTGTTATTATTTTTTGGAGGTTATGATATTTTTATCCCCTTGATATTTAGTTTGTAACATATAATTTTTAAAGTGTGAAGCCTAGGGTTTAAGGCTTAATTCATATGTGATTGCAAAAATTGGTGATAAGCCTTTGGAAAGACTATGGGTTATGTATAAACCTTTTATGGAATATTTCATGTGCCATAAAACTATGGCTTATGTATGCAAAGGAGGGTTTTGTTGAGGGTTTAGTGCAAATGTGAAATCGATATGGGTTTTATGATGGATATGTGGGTAATAATTGCGTTGATAGTGCAAACCAGGGGGCACATTTACGGCTCATTATAAAGAGTGGGAAATGAGCCACAAATGCCTGATTGGTCGTTCGTTTGATTCATTTGGCTCTGCTTCTGGTGGTGTGTGTGGTTTTATCTCTCGGGTGTTTATGCTGCGTGGAATAACAAATTCCCCTACGTCGAACGGTATGTTCTCATCCTTATTTTTGCAGCACTTTTTTGTTGATGGCTTCACTTGAGATTTCAACATGCTTCTCATGGCTTTACATTTTTTATTTTGCAGGTGACATGGTGGCTTGGACTCGTGTCTTGTGGGTTTCTCTCAAGACTATCTACGAAACCCTTTAATAGGTAATCGTTGTGAAACAACATTGGCCTTTACCTCTGCGCTTGTCTCTTGCAGAGTGGTGCACTCTGTTTTGGGAGGGTTTATATATGTGTAGTTCTAGTTTGTAGACTTTAGTATTTTGGTTTGGGGCCATTGTATGATGTTGGGAATCCGAGAGATATGACTATAAATGACTTGTTCCATGAAGTTTCAAATGTAAAAATGTTGCATGAATTGTGTCAACCCAAATGAATACTTGACTCTGTAAATAGGTTTTGGTTGTAACTAAATCGTGTGGTTTGAGGTTTTAATGGAATGGTGCTATGTTTTGGACTTTTATGATGTGAAATATTCGGCATTACAGTGCCATTTCTTGCAATGGAACTATGTAACTCGTGCTTGCATAATTTACCATTTAAGCATTAAATTTGTGGAATGTATGATTTGTTAACGTGATTGGGTTTTATTAATATAGTCATTAGCTTAGCATACCGCTTGCACATAGGGTTTCTATGTTTGGAAATCTTGTGACTGTATGTCTTGACAGTAGTGTTTAAACTATTTCTTCTCGACATTATATTTGTTGGGTGTAATTCAATGTATATTATGGGATGGGGTTTCTCCTCATAGCCATGAGCTTGGCTCAGCCATTGGGTGAATTAAGGTGCAATTGGTACATTTTGTTCCTATGTTTATTTAAATATGAGACTGTGTAGAAATGTATGAGGCTGGGGTTTATGTTGAAGATTTCGTGGGAAACCTATGGTGTGGACCCTTTATAGAGTTAATACGTTGGTGTTTTAAAATCAATACCTAGAATATTCAATCCCTGGGCATGTGATTCAATTTGTTTTTGTTTTTAATAATGCAATCCTACAGGATTTGATCCTGTGTCGACTAGTGTTTTAAAACAGTGTTATATTTTTGGCTTTGGAAATGATCTCGACATGATTCGATCCTAAGTTTTTAAATGGATATGACAGTTAATGAAATGATTTATATTATGTATATAATTAATTCTTGGTGATTGGTTTATAGTAGTTGTGATACTTTACAATTGTTTAAGATTCAACATAGAACTGGTATTTACTTTATGTTTTAAATTTAAGAGCAATGTTGATGCCATAGTTGTATATAATGGATTTGATGGGTGAAATAATGATAAGCATGTTGGCAATATGAGATCTGCTAGCAGAGGAAAGTGTAGACTTGAATTTTATTTATGTGTATTTAATTAGTTTTCTTGGTTGATCGTTTATTAGTTATTTTTTAAATCTGATCTAATTCTAGTTTGAAGTTCTTCCACTGATATATTTGACCTTTTCTCTGTGGATTTTACAAATTTGTTTATCTATATATAAACTTTGTTTTACTTTTGTATTTAAGTTTGAACAGAAATTAGGAATCGAGCTAACTTAACTAATCTAGACTCTGTTAGAAAAATACACCATTAGAGAAGACTGAATTTAAAATATAAACAATAGAAATAATAGAGACCATATTTTCCTATGGTTTTTAAAAAATGATAAAACTATATGTGACAGTCTAAAATCCATAATAAGAATAAAATCTATATTTTCCTAACTAGACAATCATGGTTAAGAAAACAAACCACTCTTGTAGCATAATCTTTATTTCTAGGGTTTGTATGCATATGTAAGCTAAAATAACCCTAGTTGTTGTTTTAAGGTTATGTAGAGATAACCCAGATATAGCAGGAAGAAAATAATCATATTATCATTACATACTTTAATCCCTTCATTAAACAAGAAAACTCTATGAACTATAAGGAAGATAAAGAAATCCCATACCTGCAATTTGAAGCTATTTTAATGGCTGGAAATCCTGCACACTCAAACAAAAAGCATTAGCAGGGACATAGAGATTTCTGACTTCTATTCCGCTAACGGAATAACTTGGGAGCTAGCACAGTCCACCCAAGTATGCCCCGGAACCATTTCTAGTTTCAATCTGGATCCCCCCCGAGCTGATTCCAACATGTAAGTAGCTCAGAGCTCCTAATATAAGGCTTCCTTGTATGGGATAATAGGTTATGTACTAGTTGGCTTTTCCTCGTGGGTAAAATTCTCTCCAAGAACTCTCTTGATTATAATAATCAGGTATTATAGATGGAAAATCAAAATATCCCCAATCCTCTCTTTGGATTGGGTCTTTATAGACATACTTTAGGAAAAGGGGAAGTTAAATCAAGAATCATTTGTTTTCTTTAAATAACCCTTTTTACTTAATTTAGGTGAATTTAATATTTATTTAATTTAACTTAGGAACTCTTTGATTAGTTCCCACTTTGACTCTTTTAGGTTTTTAATATTTTAATTAATATTAGTAATAAATAATAAAACATAGATCCTTTCATTACTACTCATAGTTACTAGTATTAATTCTTATGCTTACTCTTTTATACATGTTATATATAAACTATATATATATGTATATATATATATATATCTACCATTGTTAACATTTTTACTTTAGGTATCATAAGGATGATCCCTAATCACATGATACTTTTCTTTTTAGCTTATATTCACTTCTTTATGAAGGCCTTCAGGTAGGGGCTAGGTCAACTAGGTTAGGCAACTCTAAACCTCCTTGCATGTTGGATTACCTCATTTAACATGGTAGTTCTTTAGTACTTGATGAGATACATAAATTCCAAATTTCATTTAAGCACTTAAAAAAAAAAGATGAGATCAATTTTTTATCAGATTCATTTTCACTCAACATATTAATTTTTTAGTAACTCCTAGCATTTATCCAGAGCTCATGCTCAATGCTAAGAAACAAGGAGTTACAATTCCAGAGCTCCTCACTCAACACTAATGCTAGGATGTATTTGTAGGATACATCTAGGGATACAATGGCCAAGGATCCGATGTTCCAAATCTTATTCTCAACATCAACTTGTAATGATTGAGGGATTATGCCCAACACTTCCAATTCTTATCTTTTCATGTGCTTTAGAGCTTCATGCTCAATACAAAGGTTTCATAACTCATGTGGTTTATATCCTCAACACAAACATTAAAATACTCATGTGCTCCAGAGCCTCTTGCTCAACACAAACATCAAATAATCATGTACTCTAGAGATGATTGCTCAATAAAAACATAAAATAATCATGTTCCTTTGAGATCACACTCAACACATATATCTCATCAATTATGTGCTTTAGGTTCCATGCCCAACACATGAAATAATATACCTAAAACATATGCAATTGTCTTACGCCCAATATATCAAACAAATCATCATTCTCATGTGATGCAGTGGGGTATTAATCGCAAAATATAAAATAAAACATGACAGGAACATCATATGCAATGGGGATTATGCCCATAAGTGTCAGGTTAAAAATTTGGCAGATTACATCCCTCCCTACAAACATCCTTGGTGTTTTTGGGACTAGGAATGAAATCATGAAACATGGGAGGGTAAGCTTCTCTCATGGTGGATTCATTCTCACAAATAGCCTCATTGCCCTCAAACTGATTCAATTGCACTTTCAACTGGACTATGGTGTGCTTCCTGAGCTACACCTCTCTCTTTTCTAGTATATGAAGGGGTTCAGGTACAAAATCCCCTTTAGGTTCCACCTATAACAAGGACCAATCAATCAAATGTTTGGTATCATATACATATTTAGTTAATAAAGATGTGTAGAAAACATTATGAAATATTATATGAGCAGGTAAAGCTTGTTCATATGCCACTTTCCCTCTGTTGGCCAGTGTCTCAAAGGGTCCATAAAAGATTGGTGCCAACTTTTTGCACCTCCCCAAGCTCAACAAGCTTCTTTTTCTTTTACTTTTAAGTAAACATGACATCCTACCTAATAATATTTATATTTTCTCTTCTTATTGTTAGAAAAAGGATCACAGAGAAATAACATATATACAGTTAAATCATTAAACAAAATTCAAGAAACACATTTAACACATTACGAAGAGACACAGATATAACGTGGTTCACCCAAGAGATTGGCTATGTCCACACAGAAATTGCTAGTCCTTGTATTAGCATCCAGAAAGATGAAGGGATACACCCTGCAAAAGCTCTAATGCACTTCCTCTTCCCACTCTCACAGTCTCTCTCACACAATCATAGAGATTGTTTACAATACAATACCATACCATACGCAGTTGTATTACAATGCTTTTCTTTTATATGGTAAATACCATGGGAAAATACTACGGTTAACTGAATACCATGGGTCCACAAAACTGTTGGCCAACAAACATCCCAAATACATTTCTTGGGGGGTTCGCCCCCGAACCCCCATTTCTCAGTATAGTATAAACAAAACTGAATAGCGTCTCTGACTCTAGAAGATCAAGCTCCATAACCAACAATATCCCACTTGAAGATTGATCACAACAACTCCATCGCTGTTGCACTTACTGCACTATGATTTAGACCTTGGACTTGGTTAATTTCTTATTTTCACCTTCATGCTTGAAGGCCAACAAAAACCGAGCAAGAACTCAGTTTCTCTCCAGTTACTCCCTTTTTCAACCTGTATGCAGGATTCTAGATAGTATGTATCTTTTCCAGTTTTAACAGTTCTTCATCCAGAATAGATATTATGAAGTGGTACTTGAGCTATATATTTTTAGTATTTGAATGAAAGGTTGAGTTCTTTGCCAGATGAATGGCACTTTGTCTATCACTGTATGAAATTCTATTCTCCTTCTTCTTACCCAATTCCTCCATGAACCTCTACAACCAAGTCATCTCCTTACTAGCCTCTGTAGTAGCAACATACTATGCTTCCATTGTTGAAAGTGAAACAACATATTGCAGTTTTGAAATCCAACTTATTTTTGTTCCAGCCATAGTAAACACATACCTTGTGGTGCTCCTCCTGCTGTCGTTATCACCATCCATATCTACATCAACATATCCTTGTAGAAGAGTGTCTGAACCTCCAAAACATAACGCATGAGAAGTGGTACCTCTCAAATACCTGAGAATACAATGTACTGCTTTCCAATTCTCTTTAGCTGGATTATTTATATACCTGCTCACAACTCCCACTGCATGTGCAATATCTGGTCTTATGCACACCATGGCATACATCAAGCTTCCAACCGCTGATGAATAGGGAATCTTGGACATGTAATCTATCTCTTCCCTTGTCTTTATATGGATCTCCTTAATTAGTTTGAAATGGATGGCTAAAGGTGTACTAACTGGTTTTTCATTTGACATTCTAAACCTATGCAACACCTTTTCTATGTACTCACCTTGAGACAACGTCAATTTCCATTTTCCCTGTCTCTTGTTATTCTCGTACCAAGGATTTGCTTTACAACATCCAAATCCTTCATCACAAATGACTTATCTAGTTTTCCTTTGAGCAAATTTATATATTGCATGTTAGACCCTGCAACAAGCATGTCATCCACATACAATAACAAGATAATATACCTTCCCTTATCTATCCTCTTGAAATAAACACAGTGGTCAAAATGACTTCTATCATAACCTTGTCCTATCATAAAGTTATCAAATTTTAAATACCACTACCTTGGAGCTTGCTTTAGTCCATACAAAAACTTCTTCAACCTACAAACCAAATTCTCCTTCCCTTTGACCTCATACCCTTGTGGCTACTGCATATAAATATCTTCCTCCAAATCCCCATGGAGAAGGGTTGTTTTACATCTAATTGTTCAAGATGGAAATCTTCTATAGCTAATAAACTTAAAATAGTTCTAATTGAAGTCATTTTAACAATAGGAGAAAATATTTTATCAAATTCTATACCTTTTTTTGTGCAAACCCCTTTACAACAAGTATATCCTTGTACCGCTTCTTACCTCCATATTCTTCCTTCAACCTGTAAACCCATTTATTATGTAATTTCGTTTCTTTTGCAGGAAACTGAACCAAAACCGGAGTCTGGTTTCTTACAAATGAGTCCATCTCTTCATTCATGCCTTTCTCCCACTTCTTTCTAGTTTCTACCTGCATTGCCTCTTCATAACATTCTGGTTCACCAAAATCAATCATCAATAAATAATATAGTGAAGGAGAGAATCATTCAGGGGGTCTACTTAACTTTGTGGATTTTCTTATATTTGCAGTAGTTTCAAGTATCTGATGTTGTTCTTAATTTTCTAGAGCCTTTGGAACTGGGTTTTTTATTTCATCAAGCAATGTGTACTCTATGTTTTCCTTTTCCACTTTCTTTCCTTGCAACTGATCTTTGTACATAACCTTTTCATTGACTACTACATCTCTATGCTTAACGATTTTGCGATTTTCAAAATCCCATAAGAGATAACCAAAATCATCAACTCTGTATCAAATAAAGGTACCTTACTTGCATTTAGCTTCAACCTTTGTTCTATCATCTTTATCAATATGGACAAATTCTTCAGAACCAAAAGTTATTAGAAAATAAGTATTTTACCTATTTACCTGTCCATGCCTCCTTTGGAATTCCACCATCGAAAGTGCTTGAAGGCCCTCTGTTTATTGTGCCGATAGGTGCATTCTATAGCCTGGTATGAGGTAGAAGTGTGATTCTGTGCTCAACGTGGAGATGACACGTGTCACATAAAAAAGTAGGCATATATATCTATATATACAAGTCGGCTTAATAATTAATAATCTTAGGTGTATATATATATATATATATATATATATTTGTAAGTAAATCAAAACACCTATACACACTTCAAAACAATACGTACAAGCTGGACCTTCGGAGGACAACTGAGAGCAATTACAGATTTGTCTCAGGAATAAACCAATCTGAGTTTGAATCGTGATCTCCATTGGGTGCGGCTGCATTCTTATAAACAAATCTCAGGTATGGATTGTGATCTCTTTTTTTTTTGCATTTTGAATGAATCTGAATCTTGAATGTTTCCAGCTTTTTACCAATACCAACGTCTGCAATTTGATAAATGTTAAAATTGTTGCCAACTAAATGTTAAAAATTTTACCAACTTTAAAATGACTGTATAATTTTCTCTCTCAGTTTTGCTTATCTCTCTATTTTTTTTATGCCTGAGATCTAGATATTAAAATGTTTGAAGCATTTGACTTATCTGATACGAGTAGATTATTATAAACCAATCTGAGTTTGAATCGTGATCTCCATTAGCTACGGCTGCAGTCAATGCTTTTTTTTGGGGAAGAAAATGTTTTACCCAGCAACCAAAATTACAGACAACTTTTTTTCTTTTTGAGGAAGATGACCATGTTACCCAGCAACCATTTAAAATCAATGTTTTTGGAAATATGTTTTATCCAGCATTCAAATTACAGACGATGTTTTTGGGAAGAAAATGTTTCACCCAACATTAAATTTATAGTCAGAGTTTAAAGAAAAAATGTTTTACCCAACAACCAATTTACAGTCGAAGTTTTTATTAAAACGTTTTAGAGTATTCATTTTATAGACAACGTTTTTGGGAAGAAAAGATTTTACCCAGTAATCATTTTACAATTTACAGTCAGCAAAAAATTGCAGACAACATTTCTAGGAAGAAAAATTTTCACCCATCAATCAATTTACATTTGGTGTTTGAAGAAAAATGTTTTACCCAGCAACCAATAATTACAGACAACATTTTTTTTAAATCATTTTTACCAACATTCAATTTACAGACAACGTTTTGGAAAAGCGTTTTTCCCAATATTCCAGTGCTTTGATTCTTAACCCCGACCTGGATGTCTACATTTTGAATAAATATGAATGGTGAATATTGCAGCGTTTGAAACAAATTAATGCGGTGGCCTGTTTAAACTACGATCCACGATTTCTTAAATAAAATGCATTCACGGCTTTGTGATGCAGGTAGTCAATCATCCGTTTTAATGTTTAAAGGTGCAACAATGAGTGTGTCTCACCTATTCACCACTTCGAATCTATGCAATTGGTCTGGAGATCTGAGAATGGAGAGTAACCACCGCGCTACATTCGGCTCCACAGACTAATGTTCTCTCTCACACGATATGTGTGTGTATTCCCGTGTTGTTGTTGATAAGATATGAACTGAATCACACCACTACTTCATTAAAAAAATTTCTGAGCCCAACGTTTTGTGCTGCTGATATGGAGTTCCATGTTTCAGCAGAAATTCAGAGCCAGCGAACTCACGCTTACAAGAGAATAGGGACACGCGATTATGTTTGCACTGAGGACAACGTAGATCTTATGCACAGATCTGAACGAAGATTGTGAAATTCAGAATATATGAGAGCTGAATCAAACCACGAGTTGATATGGAGCTACACAAGTTCAGATCCAGAGATGAGCTCACGGAGATATGGAATAATAATAAAAAATCGCGTGCCAAGTCACGTATAATAAAAAAACATTTTGGCGTTGGAACCCTAGATTGCAATCTATAATAGAAGATGCAACAAAATTGATTTTTGTTTTTCTTCAAACTGTTAGTCACCCATTTTAAATCAGTATTTTAAAAGTGTGACTGATCTGGGCTGGGATACACAACTTCTTCTGATTGTATGTGCTCTCAATTTCATGGAAAGGCTTAGCCAGACAAACAAGGATCATGTCGTAAACTTTGATACCATGATAAAAAAAACAATTGAGAGATACAATATGACTAATTGATTTCCATCTCATTATTAAAGAGAGCATAAATAAGAAATACAAAATAACAGAATACCATAGGTCAGCAAATACCACCGGTCACCTAATTGACTAACTAACCAGCTTAGATTCAGCTTTACCGGGCTCTATCATGCATCGAGAGGGATCAAATATTTCAAGGTGCAAACCCTTTTTTGGAGTGCAATTGTTGAAGCAGGGTTTGCACCTCGAAATATTTGATCCCTCTCGGCGCATGATAGAGCTGGGTAAAGCTGGATCTAAACTGGTTAAATAAACAATATTGTATATAAAATCAATCCAAAACTGTAAGGAAACCATACATGAAATCTCATACATATTGCACACTCCATGATCGTTCTATTCATCATTTCTGACAGACTATTTTCTTGTGTTGTTCCAAGGAATGTCTTCTCTCTATGAATCCCATTGTGTGAACAGTAACTATCAAAATCCTTGTTGCAGTTGTCACCTCAATTATTAGATCTGAGACATTTCAACCATTTTCTTGTCTCATTTCTCATCCAAATCTTTCCACTTCTTAAAAGTATCAAACACATCATATTTCTTTCTAATGCAATAAAACCAAGTTTTTCTAGTTGCACCATCAATAAAAGTAACATAATAATTAGAGCCACCAAGAGATTGTACCTGAACTGGTCCCCATACATATGTATTGACAAGCTCTAACTTTTCACCCTTATTTTGTTTCCCAACCCTCAGAAATATAACTCTCTTGTGTTTTCTGTAAACACAGTTCTCACAAAATTCCAAACTTACCTGCTTCAAATATGGAAGCAGTTTCTTTGAGTGGAGAATCTGCATCCCCTTCTCACTCATGAGGCCAAGCCTATTATGCCACAATGCCGCACCAATTTCTATGGAAGCTACAAAGATAGAATAATTAGTATTATGATGACATAAATATAACATACCTACCCTATATCCTTTTTCTATTACCAGTGATCCTTTAGTGATCGTCCACCATGTTTCTCCAAACATAGATTAACAACCACTATCTCCCAACTGCCCTTTTGATATCATAATTCTTTTCATAGTAGGAATGTGCCTTACCCTTTCACTTTCATTATTAAAATTAATTTGTACCTTACCCTTTCCAACAATTTTACATGGTTCATCATACCCCAATAAAACATGTCCAAAATCACCTTGAACATAATCATGAAATAATTTCGTATGGGGTGTAGCATGACATGAATCCCCCAAATCTACTACCCTGTAATCACTAGTATTATATAATGCAAGAATCAAAGCATCTTGTAACATATCACCTGCTACATTCACTTCCTAAGTAGTCTCTTTATGCCTCTCACCTTTCTTCTATGGTACTCTGCAGTTTTTCTTTAGATGTCCTTTTTTACCATAGTTCCAACACTCCATTTTTCTGAATCTAGACTTGGATCTACCCCTTTCAGAATTGCGGTGATTTCTTGGGCTCCTTCCTCTCTCCTTTTGTCTCTCTCTGCTCTCCATGATCAATACATTACCTGATGCATCACTTGTGATTTTTTTTCACATTTCCTCACTATGAATAACACCAACAACATCATCAAACATAGGAGTGTTTGAACTAGGGACAGAGTTACTTACAACCATTACCAAGCTATTCCAGCTTTCTGTCAATGAGCACAAGATTAGAAAATCCCTAACCTCATCATCAAATTTCACGTTTACAGAACTGAATTGAATTGTAAGTGTATTAAACTCATTTAAATGGTCAACAAAAAATCCACCTTCCAACCTTTTCATATTAAATAAAGGCTTCATTAAAAATACCTTGTTGGAAGGCAAGGGTATTTTGTAGAGTTTCACGAATGTGCTCATCACACCCTCTATTTTTTTTCCTTTCGAAATATTGAAATCCATTGATGAATCCAGGAACAGGTGTATTTTTCCTAGTGCCTTTCTTTCAAGAACCTCCCATTCTTCATCGTTCATAGGTGTTGGTTGTTTTTCTTTTCTGCCCAGTGGCAAGTACATATCCTTATGGTATGGATAGTACTCCATTTGCATCTTCCATAGCTTATAGTTTTGGTGGTTAAATTTCTCGACCCTAAAAATTCCCTCTTCTGCCATTTCTCCTATTCGAACCAGGAACCCTTCTTTCCTATGATTTTACCATCCAAGTACACCTTTTGGATCTTATACCAATTGTTAGAAACATGACCGCGGAGCAATAACAGATATACAGTTAAATCATTAAATAAGATGAAAGAAACACATTTAACACATTACAAAGAGGACACAAATAAAATGTGATTCACCTAAGAGATGGGATATGTCCACATAAAAATTGGCATTCCTTTTATTATAGTCCAGAAAGATGAAGGGATATAGCCTGCAGCAACTCTATTGCACTTCCTCTTCACACTTTGACAATCTCACTCACACAATCACAGAGATTGTTTACAATACAATATAATACAATACGATACCATACATAGTTGTATTACAATTCTTTTCTTTTATAGGGGAAATACCATGGGAAAATACTATGGTTAACCCAATACCATGGGTCTGCAAAACTATTTCCCAACAAAACTTGGGTACAAACACGACTGAATAACATCTCTGAATCTAGAATATCGGGCTCCACAACCAACACTTATCCACGTAACTCTTTTGGAGGTCTTGTTCTTCTTTAAGGTTCTGTTGGACATTGGTGACCAATTGTTCCAAGTCCTTTAGTAAGTTCAGCCCTAACATGAGACGGTCCACTACACTATCCCAGCTAACTAGTGTTCTACATTTCCATCCATAGAGTACTTTGAAGGAAATCATCTTAGAAGAGTTCTGGTATCTTTTGTTATATGCAAACTATGAAAGATCCAGGTAATCTTCCCACTTGGTGGGGTTGTTCATGACATACATCCTAAGCATGTCTTCTAAAATATGGTTTTCCCATTCTGTATGACCATTTTTCTGCGGGTGGTAAGCAGTACCAAAGTTTAACTATGTCTCTAATATGTAGATTAAGGATCTCCAAAAGTTCCCGATAAATTTTTTATCTTGCTCCGAAATGATTTCCTTGGGTATCTCATGCATTCTGAATATCTCCTTCAAGAAGATGTCAGCAATGTATACTACCTTATAGGTCAACTTCACTAGAATGAAAGGTGCTGATTTTGAAAAAAATTCAACTACTACAAAGATAGAGTAATTTTTATTCTTACTCTTTGGAAGACCCGTAATAAAATTCATACTAATGACCTCCCACTTCCATTCCGGATTGGGTAATGGATGCAACAATCCTGAAGGATGGTGGTGCTCATATTTGACCAACTGACATTCCTCACATTTAGGTATAAACAATACTATGCCATCCTTTAACTTAGGCTAGAAGAAGTGTTTCTTTACTGTGATTATCATCTTTTGATATCCCAGATGCCCCAAGTAGAGTGTCCAATGAAATTCTGTGAGGATGGTGGACTTGATGTCCCCTACTTCTGGAACATACAATATTTCTTTGGACCACAACAATCCACTTTCATCTACCTACTACTCTTTTTGTTGTTGAAACAACCTATCCTCTTGGACCTTCTTGAGGTTTTCAACATAGAAAGGGTCAACTCTATTCAACGTTCTAATCCTCTCGTGTAATCCCGAATTGATTTGAATTAAAGTCACCTCATATAACATATGAGCTTGTCGGATTAATAAATCAGAAATTTCATTCTCCTTAACCTTTATATGATTTAACTCAAAATGGTACTCGTAAGGGAAATCCAACCATATGGCCTACCTCGCATTTAGATCTGGTTGCTGAAATAAATACTTTAGACTCATATTTTCTGGTTTTAGAAGAAATTTCTTCCCCATGAGGTGGTTCCTCCACATGTTCAAGGCGTGGATGATGGATGCTAACTCAATATCATGGGTAGTCATCATAATTATCATACATCATCAATGTTAGTTTCATCATTACTCCCCCTTTCATCAGAAGTTCCATAATATCAACTAGCTCCCCCTTTGTCTAAGGAGGGTTCATGTCTTTGACCTAATCTTCATTTTTGAAGAACATCCATATCTTCATCATCTATAGTCCCATCATTGTTCCTCCTTGTGAGGAATATATTTTTTAACTACACCAGGATTGTCACAGAAATTTTCAAACTTTACTCGAGATAGAGTATTGGTCAGTACATTAAAAAATTGTTCATCGGTACTCACATACTGGATCTTGATAGCTTCCTTTTGTACCATATCCCTTATAGAAAAATATCATATTTATATGTGCTTAAACTTTTCATTGAAGAACAAGTTCTTTGTCATCTTTATACAACTCTAGTTGTCACAAAGAATCTCTATGGTGTCCAGCTCCATCTCAACTAATCCTGACATCATCTTCCAAATTCATATTGATTCAGAACAAGCAAAGAAAGCTGCAATGTACTCTGCTTCAGATGTACTAAGAGAAACACTAGACAGTTTCTTACTAAACCATGAGATCATGGTGGATCCCAGACAATAATGTCCACCTGAGGTGCTCTTCTTGTCTATGGCACTTCCTTCCCAATATGAATCCATATATGCATATAGTTTGTAGTCATGATCTCTCTCATAGTAAAGTACCAAATATATCATACCATTTAGGTACCTCATCACATGATTTTCAGCTATAAAGTGAACCCGTCTAGGTTTAGCTAGATACTGACTCAAGGTGTTCACAACAAAACATATATATGGCCTTGTGTTTTTCAGATACGTTAATGACCCAATGATCTATCTATACTTAGTAATATCCACTAACTTTGATGTCTCATCAGATAATGGCTTCAGTTTTGTGTCCATGGGTGTGGCAATGGCTTTACAATCAATCTTTTCAATATTTCTATTGCATACTTTTCGTGATTCAGAAATATTCCTTCTAGGATGTGCCACACTTCTAGCCCTAGGAAATAATGCATCATCTTGAATTCTTCATCTAGCTTCTTCTTGTAATCTATTATCTATTTCTCATTTTTTGTCAGAAATGCATCATCCACATACAATAATAGTATGATGGGTTCGTCATCCATAATCTTCATTTAAAGGTTAAGATCGCATTTACTCTTGGTAAATCCCAAGCATGTCAACAAGCTATATATTCTACTATACCAAGCTCTAGGAACTTGATTCAGTCCATACAGATCCTTTTTCAACTTGCATACATGAGTCTCTATGTCTTTGACTTCAAATCCTTGTGGTTGTTCAATGTAAACCTCTTCCTCAATCACACCATTAAAGAAGGTTGTCTCTACATCCATCTACTGTAGGTCCCATTTCATCATGGAAGCAAGTTCCTTGATGATTCTGATGGAAGTGAACCTTGCTATTAGAGTAAATGTATGTTCATAATAAATTCCCTCTTTTTGAGAGAATCCTCTAGCTACAAATATTTCTTTTTACTTTTCAATGCTTCCATCAGCAGCATGTTTTATCTTGTAGATCCATTTTTAATATACCACTCTCTTTTTTTTGGGAGGGGGACTAAATACCAAACATGATTATTTATTATTGACACGTATTCTTCCATCATTGCTTCAACCCATTCTATATTCTCTGTAACTTCCTCATAGATGGCAGGTTCTTGATCTACAAGGTCACACATCAAAGCTACATAACTGGAACATGGCTTTGATATTTTGCTAGTTCTTGTGGAGCCTTTTAGAGATCCATATAGTTCTGCTTCTTGTATCATTTCTCTTACCCAGGCACATTTTTTCTTTCAAGAGATATCCATGGTAGGGGTTTACTAAGGTTCTACCATGTCATCATCTTCAGATGCTAATATTTTAGGAGAGGGTTCAAATTCTATCATTCTGAGAGGTAAATCCTCCTCATGTACTTCTTCAAGTTGACACATTCTAGATTTATTAAGATCCATCTCTTCATCAAATGTTACATCCCTACTACTATCGATATGATGTAATCCTAAGATGTATATCCTAAATGATTTGGATAATTCAAAATATCCAACAAATATTCCCTTCTTTCCAGAAGGATCCAATTTGGTTCTCTTCTATTTCAGAATATGTACATATAATAGGAACCAAATATCTTAAGATGGATCAGTTCAGGTTTCTTTCCTCTATACATCTCCTCAAGAGTCCTAAATCCAAGAGCACTGTGAGATAATCTATTCTACAAATATATGTTTGTTCTTTCTACTTCAGCCCATAGGTGCATAGGGAGGTCTTGGTCATGAAACATGGTCTTCATTGCTTCCATAATAGTTCTATTCTTTCTTTCTGCAACACCATTTTGTTGGGGACTATTGGGATTGGTTAGTTCCCTCTTGATTATTTCCTCCTTACAGAATGCTTCAAATTTCTTTGAAGTGTATTCTCCTCCATTATCTGATCTTAGTTTCTTGATTCTCTTTTCAGTGTCGTTCTATATAAAGCCTTTGAATTGTTTTAATTTCCCGAATACTTCACTCTTATTCTTCAAGAATTATATCCGATTATTTCTTGAATACTCATCAATAAATGTGACATAATACTCATATCCACTTAATGATATGTAGGGCATAGGACCACATACATGAGAATGAATTAGTTATAATGTACCTTTAGTCTTTGTTTCACTTTTTGGAAATGGATTCTTGATGTTATTTCCTCTTGCACATCCTTTGAAAGTTTCCTCATGGTTGATATTTAGATACAAAACCATGTTAGCACCTTGCTCACATAGGAAAAATGCTTTGTAGTTGATACAAACAAGTCTCGTATGCCACAGTTCACTTGAGCTGGTACTCTCATGGACAAGGGATGTGTCTAGGTGTCCATTGAGCTTGTATAGTCGTCCTTCTTCTTCTCCAATGACCATAGCATCTTCAAGTGTATTTACTTTGGACCACATAAGTACTTGTCCATGTATATAATCAACTTTTTTTTCTTTTATGATATAGAGCATAGATGGAAAGTAAGTTCTTTTTTAAAACTCGTACATACAATACTTCCTTCATCTTCATGGAAGTCCTAGATTCAAGATTGTAGCTTGATTCACTAATACCTTTTATGGGATATTGAAAGTCATATCCCAATAATACCTTTTTAGGACAGTTAGTTTCTTAAATTCTTAACAGTTTTTGCTTCTTTCGTATCATGTTCCTTGAGGAAACACTATCAATAATCCATGTACCTTCTCTAGGTGTTATAGAGAATAACACATATCCTTCTTCATCTTCACGTCTAGTTATCCTCTTTCAAGGTCCTTATTCTTCTTCATTCTCATCATTATCTAGATGAGCATGATATATCTTGTTGTTTTTCTTCTTCTTTGGTGATGGAGACTCTCTCACTAGGTTTCATATGTTATCACTATTATAGAATTGATACTTTGAGTAATCCTTCTTCTTCTTTGAAGGCTTATGATTATGCTTCTTGAAGTTGGATTGTTTTCTTCCTTTAATATGGGTGGCTATAACCTAATAATCTTGTCTAATTAGAGCTTCTCTATTGGATTCTCTAGCTTCTTCTTGTATGCAATCTTCCCATAGTATGCCCAACTTCATACTTTCTTTTATCGCACACAAAGTCGAATTGAATGAGTCCCAAGGTCTAGTGGGACCATTTAGAGAAGTCATAACTAGTTCATCCTCATCAAGGGTGTATCCAATAGCACTTCGTTGTTCTCTAAACTAGGAGACCCTTGTGAATTAATCTTGAATAGGTTTCTCTTTTCTCATCTTTTCCCTTCAGTTGAGCTCTTAGATTCATTTTGTTGTTTTTGTTCCTTCCCTCATACATTCTAGAAAGTGGATCATGCATATGATTAGGTGTCTTCTTAGATGACACTTGAAGGATCAAGTGATCCATAATAGAATCAACAATAATCCTCATTACCTTGATGAGGTATCTTTCATGCTTCTCATTAGCATCATCTTCTTTAGGTTATACAATCTCGTACTTGATGCACTTCTCAAGGTCATTCTCTTTTAGAATGATACCAATCCTATACTTCAAATCTAGGAAGTTTTATATGCCTTCCATCTTGTCCTCAAGCTTAGTCCTTGGGTCCATCTTGTTCAGTAGGTCACTAAAAAATGAAATTTATTAAAATGTAAAGCTAACCTTACTAGTAGATATGCTTGAGTCAGGAGAGTTGGTTGGTCCAACTAATTTCTCGATATCCAAAATTTTCACCCATCAAATCCTACTTGTGAGGTTGCAACTCTATAAAATTTATGGTCCTGGTTTTATGCATTTTTCTAGTTCAAGTCCAAACTAGGGCTTGTATTTCCTGCAAATGAAACCACCCAAAAAATTTGATCCTGGGTTGACTATATGCACTCCAGGGAGGTGCATATTTATATGCAAGTAGATATTTCAAACTACATTTTTTGTAGAAATATGCTTGTTAGAGAACCACTCAATAAAGTTAAGAAGATGTGTCTTTGAGCCCACTTCTTGAGGTACATACACATTTAGAAGGTACCCCTTGATGGTAGCTCCATTTAAATGAAAGGATCCAGATATCACATGAATGGTAGAGGCTTCATCACTCAAAGTAACCCGGAGGGGGTTCCAACTGATGGAGATACTGCATGAGGAACCTCTGGGGTCAATGGCTATAGTGAGACAATCTTTCAAGATATGGGACATGAACTCAATAGCTAAATCACTGGAGCATTTAGTTTCTTGTATAAAAAGAACAACATGCCTATCATTTTGAATTTTCATTTTCGATTTTGTTTTAATCGACCATTGAGACCCCGTACATTCCATTAGAGGAAATTCATTGGATAAATGCCGAGGGAGGAGAGAAAATTTTCGTGAACTGAGCATATTGTCCGGATTCAACTAGTGTAGTTCCCAGATGATTTATTCTTTGGGGAGAATATTTGTGAGCCAATTTTTTGGCATCCCTTTGGGATTTTTGCTAATATTTTTTGGCAGTATTCTGAACTCCTAACTTGTTCTGAGATTTATCCTTGGCTAGGGATTACTACAAAAATGGATCTTCCTAGGAGGGATGTAGTCGAAAGATTTTATTGTGCAAACATCTTCCAATACCAGTAGATCCAAACCCTATAGGAAGTATCATTTCATATATTCATTTTCTAGGGGGTTTTGATCTCACCTATATGCGGTTTATTGAAGATATTTTTCCTGTCAACAATTTGGCAGACTTTTCTATGGTTTATCGACAGATTTTGAAGAGGACTCCTCAGTGGGTCTCAGTCATTGCTGTTCAACCTTCTCTTGGATAGTATCCCCAAATTTTCTTCATGGGTCTGATCCATATCTAGGAACTTAGTTTGGTCTTCCAGAAACTAGAAGCTATAGTTCTTTTTTGGCATCTATTCCTGGTTCTTTTCTTGAGGCAATTTCCTGTTATTTCTTTTCTTCTTGCATTTTTGCTAAAACCATTGTTCATCCATCTTTGTTTCCTTTTTTTATCACCATGCATTTTATTTGTAGGGCACTCTCTGAAGATATTTCCATGCTCATGGATTTTTCTACATCTAAAGGGTATATGCTCGTAGTCCAAAGGATGAATCCAATCACAATTCTCACGGGTAAGGATGATAAAATTAGGGAGATCTCTTGTAATGTACATGTAGAAACAAATCCTAGCATATCATGTGAACTTATTCATTTTTGTTTGGTTATTCATTCTCACATAGGTCTTCATGGGATTACCAATCTCTTAGAGGGTGGTCTTGCCCATTATTCTTGAGGGAGTGAACACATTCTGATCCAAACAAGTCCCTAGGAGAATACCTCTTTCTCTCGCAGAATATTTCCACCCAATTTATTAAGTACAATCCTGTAGAATTGAATAAGTAAGGCCCTCAATATTCAACTCTAGCCTTTCCCTCGATATGGTGGAGGATAATAGTAAAAAATCCTTTCGATCCTAGTTGCATATCATAATGGGATTTGGGTTTCAAATTCACATATATCCACCCTTAAAGTGCCTATTTAGTGGGACAAAAACCCATGAAATTTTTGATTAGGGCATGGTCTTTCATTTTCTAGGATTTGGCGATGATTCTTTATGTGGGGAGGTGGAGGCAAGGGCGATTCTCTGTACAAGCTATGTAGGTGTTTCTTCGATGGGGTGGACCTCCCCTCTTTTCCTTTTCCGTTCTATTCTTGACTATGTTGTCAGTGTCCTCCATTGGGATGGAAATATCCTTTGTGCAAATATTCATTGTTGAGAAGGTACCAATAAAATATTCAACCAAGGGAAAAACTTGGTGTGACTGGGAGGGTCCTGTCGCCCCACCCAAATCCATTGTCATGGATCTTCGGTAGGGATTTCTAGTGGGAAATGTTAAAGAAGGTTCCATAGCTGATGAGAATACAATTCTTGTAGGATGTCAGGTCTAGCCATGAATGAAAACCCAAGCATAACCTAAATGTCACATCCTTGATTGATCACTTTAGCTACACTCAGTTATTTGATCTGCTTTAGGATTTATGACTCAAAACTATCTCTAGTGATGTTTTCTATATTATCTAATCCTACCACATGTTTCAATTTCAAATTCCTCTTTAGGATCATGAATATATCCTTTTTTGATGTATTATAAATGTAACATTATTGGTGAATAATAATTAGATCGAGTTTATACCAATTGGGTTTTCTCTCTTATGTTTCTGCTTCATTATATTCTCTCCATTATTCCATTTTTCTCTATTCTAATTCTTCTGAGGTTACATTTAATTCAATATATTTCTATGCAAATTATTATATGGTTTTATAGCTTCTAGGATGAGCATAACTTTTTTTTTAATCAATTAATCTACATATGTATATATCTTTAGAGTTTTATTTGCAGGTACAATTTCAAAAACAAAGAATGAAAATAGAATACAACTTTGGAGAGGTACCACAACCTCTATAGATCATATTATATGGCCTACCATATCTTTTTTGAAATGTCTTTATATGGTCCCAAATTGTTTTTTCACAGAATTCCATTTGAGTTTCTTTTTTAAGAGGTATGTTCACTTGAATATCGGAGGTTTGCAACAGCTCATGTCCGTCTATACCCTCTATTTCAGCTGGAAATTTATCACTCCATAATATAATATAGTTTAATTTACTTATACTATTTTAAATATCTCTTTTATATCTCAAATGGGTCTTCGACAGAATTTGATTCCGTTAAATTTAGGACAAATTGTGATTGAATTGGAAACATGACATCAATCACGTTTTTGAGTTTTTGTTTAAGCTTACACACATGATTTGATTTACATGTTCTTGAATTCAAAGTTGTACCTAAATTTTAAGAGAAACATCGCGAAACTCTCAACACAGTTTCAAATTTTTGAAAGTCTCCTTGTAGTTGCTTCTTCTTCCTTTGTTGATTTCCATGAAGCTGATATGCATGAAGAAGACATTCGAACTACTCTTATTGATCAAGAACTCGAAAATATGGAAGAAATATTAACATAGTTTTGAATTGTTGAAAGTATCCATGTAGTGACTCCTTCTTCCTCTATGCTTCCCATGAAGTTCATATACATGAAGAAGAAATTTGTACTTTTATTATTGGTGAAGAACTCATCTTGGCAGCAATTTCAACATAGTTTCAAATTTCTAAAAGTCTCCTTTTGTAAATCCTTCTTCCTATGTGGCTTCTCATGAAGCTGATATACATGAAGAAGACATTCAGAATACTTGTGTTGATGAAGAACTCATCTTTCTCCATATCCCTATTTTCTCAAATCATTCTCCGAACTTTAATCTTGAGGATGATAAGTCATATTTTCTTGATGTTGTGAATAATTCACTGGATGATGGATAAGTATTTGATTAATTGGATGTTTTGGAGAATATCATATTTTGTAGTTGGTGGTTACGCCATAATTCTCACATTAGCATTTATTTTTATGTATTCCTTTATGTTGATTAGCTTGGTTCATTGAATATTTACTAAGGATGGAGGACAAAACCATTCGCTTGGAGTTGATTATACTTTATTTGGATCACATCTTGGTTTAAATTTCATGGCTCTAGCATTTCAAATATTATTTGGACCTGATCTAAGGAAGTTCAAGTCTATTGAGTACCTTCATTTTCATGCATGCTGTGTAGAGATATAACACATGATACAAACATGGGATTAACAACCTATTCTTCCCAAGAATAATATCCCACCATACATGCAATGAAGTTCACACTTACTTGGATTTAGAGCAATTTATCTCTGGTGTATCTCATGTCCATTTTTTATTAACAATTTTCCCCATGTGGTTTTTCCTTTTTCCTGAATTTACATGGATGAATAATGTAAAGGTTGACCATAAGATTTTTTTTAGGCCCTAAATTATCTTTGGAATATTTAACCCATCTAGACAATAATATTAATAATTTATTTGATTTTCTAGTGCTTAGACCATTATCAGTTGACCACCTAGTGTATAGTGCTAAGTATAGTGATCACTATGGACTATTATATTGTCATTATTATCCTCATTATCGTCATATTATCCCTTTTCCTTGTTTCTAGGAGTTAATGTACTCTCATGCATGAATTTAGGCTCACGTGAGTCAGTTCCTATAAATTAGGAGCCTACCTTAAGTTAATTAGCCTTGATTTCATCACGTGAGTTAGCATGAGTTATGATGACCACTAACAGTCAACTGAACACCTCTTATACACCCTTAATAAATACTTATATTCAACTACTAGCTAATACACTTTCTTGGTCGACCTACTTTCAGTTACACTTATTTAACGGATCTGCTTCAAGAGTTATTACTAGCATCTATGTCTAGTATTTTTTCTTCGTTATCTAATCCTACCACATGTGTGGATTTCAACATCAACTTTAGCATAAAAATTATCTCCCTTGGATATGTATTATAAATGTAACCTTGTTGGAGAATAATAATGATATGGATTTTATACCAATTGGGTTTTCCCTCTTGTCTTTCTACTTCATCATTTTCTCTCCATTATTATACTATTGTTTGTTGTAAATCTTGTGAGGTTACATTCAATCAAATATCTTCTTGTGCAAATTATTATAATTACTTACTTCCAAATATTTAATTACTTTGGGGAAACAAAATATTTACTAGACACCTACAATCTAATTGGGAAGGCTCACATATCATGGGAGAATGTGAAATAAGTAAAAAATCTAAAGGAAAGAGATGTCACTTAGGGAAAGATCAGGAATTGTTTCAAGAAGAAATACATTTCTAAAAGGCAATACAAGAATAATACTAAAGCGTTTTATGACCTAAAATTGGGGCAAGGTAGAATGGAAGAACTTGGTGGTAAGTTTTGGGTACTATTACGATATGCACCTTATATCAAAGATGAAAAAGTGAAGGTACATAATTCTCTGAGTTTTCCTCCCTTATCTTACTAGGATTAGGCATAATTTGATACTCTATGAATTTGGATTAAAACATGTGCAAATCATGGATACGCCATGGTCAATATAGGTAGTGAAATGAAATACCCATATCCTGGAAGAATAATATCCTAAGGTATTTTTGTTGTCAGAAGTAGGGAGACATTTCCCCATTCCATAAAAAATGATCTAACAAGTACAAAGGAAATAATTACAATAATTTTAGATAGCTTTATTAGTCTGAATTTAAAGGGAGTAAATATGTAGATCCTCAAAATAAAAATACTAGCGATGTACACAAAAAGGAGCATTTAAAATTCTTAGAATGCAGCGAAACCCAATATTACAAGGACGGTACTAGGAGGTCAAAATACAAGAAAATATAAGTATTCACACCATCCAGGAAGATTCAACAGTAGGGGAAGTGGTCAAAACCATGCCCCAAATTAGTGCATCTTTGGAGAACAAGAAGGAAGAATACCAACCATCCACGGTAGAAATTGAGGGTAAGTATTAGGGTAAAACCATCTCTATTTTAATTTATTGAGGAGAAAATTTAAGTTATATATCACCTATTTTGGTAGAATCTATGAAAATTTAAAAACAAATTTGGGAAGTCTTGTATATTGCAACTAGATACTAACATACATAAGAAAGTAACTGACTATGTACGAAAGTGTAATTTTTATGATGAATGGAAGACTTAGTTGGGTATTAATATCTTTCCACTAGGTTCATATAATATATTTGTAGGAACGGACTCGATTGAACATCATAAGGTAATATTGGAAAGTTATAATAAAATATTTACTATAATATAGAAAAGATAACACATTTGTCATTACAAGAATTCTGAGGATTTTTATAGTTGGAAGAGTACCAAGACATGTTTACAAAAATTCTTGGGTTACATCCAAAATAAACAAATTATCTCTCCATATATGTAGTACCCAGATCAATACAAGTGTAAAATTTAATGAAGCATAGGATCATGAAGCCTACATTATTCAAATGGAGAATTTTAGAAGAGAGAGAAACAATTGATAAAATCGTACCAATAATCCATGCAAAATAAAAATTCATGAGACCAATAATTGGAATTAATGTTATTCATCCATTAATCAATGTTACTCCTCATATTCAATAAATAATATGTAATACAGTGGTTTTACATATAGAAGAATTTGAATTCCTAAGATGGGATTATATTCTACCATCTCAGACTAACTCTGGAGCTAACTCAATGTGGGAAAATCACCACTAGAGCTCACTAATGCAACTTCGAATCTCTAAAACAATTCACAACTAGTTAACTAATGTGGGTAGGTGATCAATTAACCCTATCTCCCTTAAATCATGAAAACTAGTACTAGAGTGTATTAGAGTGATATAACTGATGGGAATCAAAGCATAACTGAACATAATTGAGCACTTATTAGGGTCAACTACTAGACACTATTGGTGGAACTCAAAGTGGGTTCTTAAATTATACGGATTGGTCCCTCGTGCACCTAAAATCATGCAATCAGGTGTAGTAAGTGGCATATGTCTGCTAGGTGTGTCCCCCATGCACTAGTGGAGTGATGAAGACCTCTTTAGCTAGGAAAATAGGAAAATAGACTATGTGGTCAAATGGAGGATTTATAATAATTCCAACACCCCCATAAATCCTTACTTTGGACAACCTAGACCCTTAAAACTAATACCAAAGGTCACCCATACAATCTAAATGTAAAAACGACTGCTTAAAAAATAAGAAAAACAAGGAAAACCTCATGGGATAACCCACCCCCTCAAAATAAGTAGGAAAATCAAGATCAAGCTTCCATACTAAGAGAAATGTTTTCTTCTTAAAAACAAAACTTGTGAAAATAATTATGTAATCTCCATTTTTGTGGAGAAGTAATGCGATGTGATGGTCCTTGTGTATAGTAGTATCCTGTGGCTGTGCATATGAACCTCTCGAAACTAAATGATTCTTTCTGGATGATTTTTCTTCTTTCAAAGCACATGAATCTGCTCAATAGAATCAGGAACATAGACAATTGCATAATAGATTATGGGATCATGTAGAGAACTTGAGGTACACTAATGAGATAGAACAAGTGCTTGACAATTCGAACCATGTGAGGTAATTCCAAGCAACCGATATGTTACATCTTTGAACATTCAAACATGTGAGGTAAAACCATCGCCAAGAGTGAGAGTCAAGTGTCCAAGCGAATGCAAGAGGTTTCCATCTATATTGTAGGAGATGAGCATTTGATCATGTGAGGAGAAGAAATGAGACCAAGAAGAGTGAATTTGTGAGATATATAACCTGATATATATTTCAAAATATCCATAAAATCACAATATTTCATATCAGCAAACATATGAGAAGAAACTGACATTGAACCCCCAACAACAAGTTTGAACGAGACTTGAGGTGCTTGATTTTTCACACCAATACTAATGAGAGAAGTCACAAGCATGAATGAAACGTTTTAAGACTTTAAATTTGAACCAAATAAGGTGATATCATATCCAATAATGATAAAAAAAGGCTCCATGTGCTCTAATATGATTGCAGATGCACTATTTTCTCCTTCTTCAATAAAACTCTGAGAATTGGTGCAAGAAATCAGGTAGGAATTTGATGGAAGATTTAGATCAACCAGAGTGAATGGATCAGTCCTAAAATATGATATTTATTCTAAAACATACAAAATAGCTATTTTCTTCACACTAGAAACATTATTGGAGAGAGAGGAATCAAATTCCTCATCAACTCCTTGAGCTTTCACTGGAAAACTTTGCATAGAGTTTATAATAGAAGAATCACTAGAGAATGAATAAGTAGGATGGAAGGATAATTTTTCTTCAACAATGGAGAATTGGATTTATTATTCTTGATCAACTATATGATAATATGAGATATCATAGATCTCATAAACTTCTGGGTAGAGAGGAGAAGGAGTCACTACAAGGAGATTTTAAATAATTCGAACTAAATGAGTTGAAGATTCTTCTATTTCTTCATCTTGAACAACTTCATAAGAGAGAATTCAGGTCAATACATTTGAAGGAAGAACATTTGAGGATGAGTTGGATTCACTCTAGTTATTATCTACTTTTTTTGCATACCAAAGGCTCTATGTATATTTCTCCATAGCTCGAATCGATACTCAACAAATTTCGTGAGATAACTCATATTAGAAGACATTACCATTCACATACTTCCATATGCTCTATCACAGTCATTTAGCCAATCATTTACCTCTTCATAAAATTCTTTACCATCTCAGAAATACAGGTCAAGGAGACCATGGCTCCCAATATATGCAACCATGTTCAATTTCCACTCAACATAATTGAACGATTATAGAAGGGGAACTTATCTCAAATCCATAGAAATTGTTGTAACTTAAAAAAAATTCAATTTGAATCAAATTAGACCAAACACTCTCCACTTCAAAATGTACACTTTCTCTAAGTGCATCACACTTGGATAGACTTCTGCATGCAAAATCCAGGGGGAGCAAGGAAATAATTCTAGGATTTATGTGGGACAAAATAGCTTCTAGTGCATAAATGGAAGGTTTCAATGTTTGTTATTGGCCTTGATACCATATCTGACACCATATTAAATTTAATGAAGCATAGGATCATCAGGCCTGCATAATTCAAATGGAGAATTGTAGAAGAGAGAGAAGCAATTGATAAACTCAGATCAATAATCCATGGAAAAAAAAATCGTGAGACCAATAATTGGAATAAATTATATTCATTCTTTAATCTGTATTAATCCTCATATTCAGTAAATAATATTTAATACAATGGTTATGCATATAGGATAATTTGAATGCCTAAAATAGGATTAAAATATACCAACTTAGACTAACTCCGAAGCTAACTCGGTGTGGGAAAATCACCACTAGAGATCACTAATGCAATTCCATATCACTTTAAAAGTTCACAACTAGTTAACAGATGTGGGTATGTGAGAAAATTCACCCTTCTTCCCTTAAATCACACAAACTAGCACTATAATGACTGAGAGTTATCTAACTGATGGGAATCACTGCATAACTAAACATAACTAAGTACTTACTATGGTCAATTGTTAGACACTATTAGTGGCACTCAGAGTGAGTTCCTCAATTATAGGGATTGGTCTCTAGGGATCTTAATATCAACCAATTAGGTGCAGTAAGTGGAATATTTCCTCCATGCATTAGTGGATTGATGAATACCTACTAAGATAGGAAAATAGACAAATAGACGATGTGGTCAAAGGGAGGATTAATAATAGTCCCAACATAAAGCCCCTAAAACACCCTACTAAATGAAAAATTTTGAATTAATAGAGTTGAAGATGCAACTATAGAAATTGTTGGATAAGAAGTATGCAATACCTAGTATGTCCCCATCGGAAGCACCAGTTGTGTGTGTGAGGAAAAAATATGGGACATTAATACTATGCATAGACTAAAGGTAGTTAAACAAAATTACTATCAAGAATAAGTACTAACTACTTTGATTAGATGACCTCTTTGACCAAGTATGACGTGTGATTCCATATTCCAATATCGACTTGCAATTTGGAAATCATCAATTAAGAATAGAGGATGAATATATCTATAAAAATTCTTTTAAACTAAGGTACATGCATCATCAGTTCATCGCAATTCCATTTGGATTGAAAAAATGCAACCACCTTCTTCATGTGTTTAATGACTAAGCATATTTAATTAGTATTTAGATAAAAATTTATTATATTTTATTGATGATATTCTAATATACTCTAAAAAGGAAGAAGATCATAAGAAGAATTTAAGGATTGTACTACAGGTATTAAGGGAGAAAGAACTATACACAAAGTATAGTAATTGTGACTTCTTTCAATATATGGTGCAATGTATTCAGCATATCATATCTAAGGATGGTATCATAGTTGATCTCGATGAGATAAAATCTATTATTGAATGTACTATTTCCATATATGTGATGAATGTCCAATCATTCATAGGTATGACTTGATGCTATTGTTGATTTTTAGAAGGATTTACAAGGATCACATATCCTATTACCTCTTTGCAAGAAAGGAAAATAAATTTGTGGACAAACAAATGTAAATCATTTTTTGATAAACTCAAGACCTTTCTCATGACCATTATTATAGTAAATATAGTTGACCCATATCAATACTTTGTCATATGCACTAATGAAAGTAAACAAGGATTGGTTTGGGTACTAATCCATACAATAATGTAATATGTTACGACCCCAAAAAGACAAAAGATCATGAAAGGAACTACATAACTCATGATCTCGAGTTGGAAACTATATTTCATGCCTTAAGGATGTGGATACACATAAAAGGTAATGAAAATTTGGTCGCATATGCATTGAGTAGGAGTGAAGACTTAGTTTTAGAAACATGTACTAGAATCCATGAATCACATATGGAAACTAAAATTAAAATGGTAGCTATGAAGGACGAACAATATCTGAAAATGAAGATAAATTTGAAGGAAATGCCTATTGGAAAAGAAATATCATTTTTTATATAGGTGATGATGAGATGTTATGATACAAAAGAAGAGTGTAAGTAACCAATTTTGAATAAATTAAGTTGTTAATATTTTATGAATTGCACAAAAATCCATATTCTAGACACCCGAGATTCCTAAAAATGACAACCTTGTTAAGAAATATTTTTACTGGACCAATCAGAATAAAGAAGTATAATAATACTTGTTTGGGTTCTTGGAATATCAACAAGTAAAGACAAAGCATAAAAGTCATAATGGGTTTCTATAGCCTCTATCCATTCTAGAATGGAAATGGGAGATTATAAGCATGGATTTTGTAATAGGAATGACTATGAATAATAGGAAACATGATCCCACTATGGTGGTAGTACATGAACTAAGCAATGATTCTCACTTTATTTCCGTCAAGTCAACTTATAAAGGCATAGCCATTGTAGAAATATTTATGAAAGAAATGTTTCAGTTGCATGGTATATCAAAGGTAGTTATCTTAGACACGCATACACCATTTATGGGGAATTTTTTCAATCCTTATTTAATGGGATAGATACTAAATTGAAGTTCGTTAGTACCTACCATCCTTAGGTGAATGGATAGACGAAATGAACCAATTAAATAAATCAGGACATGACAAGAATGTATGTAATGAATAAACCCACTAAGTTGGAAGAATTTTTGCACTTAGTATAATTGGCATGCAATAAAAAATATCAAACCTTGACAAGAATGAGTCCTTTCAAAGTATTGTATGGAAGAAAGTGCCACAATATTATTTCTTGGGAACTGTGTTGATAAAATGATGCTTGTCCTGGACATGTTAAAAAAAAGGAGTAGATTGTGAAACATGTACAACGAAATCTTAAAACAATTCTAAACTAACAAAATAGATATGCAAATTTAAAAAGGAATCCAATGGAGTTAATGGTGGGAAACCACGTATATATTAAGGTCAAAACAAAAATAATTTCTCCTAGATTGGGAAAAAGCACCAAGTAAGATATGACATATTGTGGACCATTTGAAGTGCTATCCCAAATAGGATCATTTTCCTATTAGCTCGCACTATGATCCTTCACAAAATTTCATAATGTTTTTCATGTTTATTTATTAAAAGGTTATGTAAATGATAACACTCACATCATTGATTAAAACGTGATACAAGTGGTACCCAAGGGAGAGATCCAAATAGAACTGAAATGCATTATGGGCAAGAGGGCACATAGAATAAGGAATTGAGTCGCTTATTAAGTAAGCATGCAATGGGAGCACTTTATTCCATAAGAGAAAACCTAGGAAATGGAGAAACACATGCATGAGGCATACCCATTTTTATTCTAGGATCGAATGGAATATTCCAAATAAGAACTAAGTATAGTGTTACTGTTAATTAAGGGGGGTGTATCTAAGGCCCCATACCTTTCAATACTCTCTTTATTATTTTATTTGTTATTTAAAAGAAAAAAACATTGGTATTTAGTATGTTTCTTACTGTTACTTGACAATGAGGTCAAATGAGTAAACTTGATTTAATAAAAGGGAGAGGGATAAAATGACCATTAAAAAGAGTGATGATTGATTCATGATAGGGGAAAGACAATTGGAGAAAGGAAAAACCAAGTGGAAAATGTTTATTACTCAACCAAAAATATTAATGGAATATAATTCCTTAATGGAAGTATTCGAACTAGACAAAAGAGGTAGTGGGAAGGTGAATGATTATTGGAAACAAGTCCTAGAAAAATATATATAAAATAACATCATATGGACACAACGTTGCTCAATCTATGTTTAGATTGAAAAGTCTTTTCTTGCAAAGAAGGACATAATACCCTTAAAGTTGGAAAATCTAGTAAGACCACATCATATTTGGTTATATATCTCTAGGAAGGAGTTCTATGTATAGAAGGTAACTTACTCTATCCTTTACCATTATGAATAAGTAATTGGGATAGAGGGTATGCAGTTACTAGTTCTGCGGTTGGGAGGAATGGTCGTACTCATTATGATTTTCTCAACTAATTATTAATATATATGAGATTCTATTCTTATATCTATTTTATTTATTATTTCTATATTATTCTTATCGAGATGGTTTTGTTTATTGGATATCAACAAATATGATTTGTATCTTTTTCAATATTTATAGTTTATGTATATGTGTGTAGTGAAATTACCTTAGGAATATTTGTGGTATAGTAGTTAAAGACTATTTACACTCTACAAATTGATGGTGAAGTAATAAATGTAAACCTGTAGTATATAAGATCATAGTGTGCTCGCCTAACCTACATTCATGTCTCGACCTGAGGTTCAAAAAGAACACAATACCAAAAAACACCACAAGGCATCTGCATGACATAGAGATATCAGTCGAAAAAACCTATAGGGTAGGCACAGTCTAGCCCGAGATATTTTAATGTGTAACTTCCAGAACCATGTTTACGCAGTTGGCAAGGGATTATAGTCCCTTGGCACATGACCAAGGTTCTCAACAGAGATAGGAGGATGGAGTCTAGTACTGCATGACAGGGGTGCAATTGTGTGTCACAATATGTGCACGATACAGCCGTGTCCTTTAATCACTTGGTGTAACTATCTGAGGCAGTTGATCCCTTGGAAGACAATGAACAGTGTGCGACTTGTATTATAACTTAGTAGATTTAACCATGAACTCATACATAACATGTTGATGATACATTAACATTCATTCATTCACTAACTGGTAGTATTGCAACATACATTCAACAATAACCATAAACTACGCAAAGTAAGAAAACATTCACATAATCATGTTTAATCATTCAATAACATCCGTCCATTCAACACAAAAGATTAACGTGGAAACCCATATGGGAAAAACCACCAAGGTACTCTTCATATGGCATGATAAATATAGGTGGCACCTTGTAGTCTCCGACTTGTAGACTGTTCTTAAGATATGTCTTTCTGACTCAATCTTCTTGCTCTCATGCTCTCTGGTTTATTTCTTCTATCTACTCCTACTGATATGCACACATCCTGGATCGACTCTTCTACTCGTGGTCTGTGCACTCAGCTGCAAGATCTGCAGCTCAGTAGCCTTCTACTAGACTCCTCTTTTGATTCAACAATAACCAGTAATTGAATCTACTGAAATATAACCTCTGCGAACAACATCCAATAGTATCTAACCATTATACATAGTAGGTTCTTTCTACTTATAGTATTTACCAGACAGGGCAGGGTCGAATGAGTATTACGTAGTTATTAGAGATGTAAGTAGTTACAAAATATCTACAATTACATTGATGGTATGCCATTATTGGTCGCAAAATTCCTACATGACATTAACCATAGCCATAACTAGTCGCGAAAATGTCTTTCAGCCTTTTGTATTGGTGATAACTAGCACCAAAATTGTCCTTGGTATTTTGGTGGTTATTCCTTCTGTAGTTTTCCACCTACTTGTACCTATTCTGCTTTAAATCTTCTACCTGCCCCTTTCACTGACTCAGATCTGCTCTCCTCATCATAGATATCCTCGTCACAGCTATCCTCATTGCAGCTATCCTCCTCTGCTTTTCCTCCATTGCACACCCACTTTTCCTCTTGCGTTTGCACATTGGGTTCTTCCTTATGCACTTTTCCTCACCCAACATGTGTTTAGATTAAGTTAAACTAAAATAGTAAAGGGATTCAATGCATACTATCTAGTACCATCTGGAAGGCCATGTTCCATAGAGTATGTCAACCTATTATTTCAACATGATGTAAATGCATGTCAAACAAAGAATTCAAATAGGGTTTACATAGAAATTCGTCTAAAAAGGGAAATTAAGATTTAAAAGTATATAAGAATAAAGTACGTATTTATGCATAGAATTGTAGGAATGAAATATGCATTGATGCAGAGAACCATAGGAATAAAATATTTATTTATACACAGATATAATGAACTTGAAATCTAGGTTTACTTAAAGAAAACACAATAATTTGCTAGGGAATATTGTAAGAAACCTTTTGAAATCCATAAAATATTCTAGACATTTTCTTTAAGTTGATTTAGTTGTATATATTAAATCCTATAATAGTTGAGTGGATTAGTTCATTATGGTCAGGGCATGGTAGTCCCTTATGGATATCCTAATTCACTTAAATCTTGGAAGCCATGCATTAGGGTTACCAAAAAACTAAAAAAATCTTTACATTTTCACTCAAGAACAACAATGAAAGGAATATATATGTAAAAATATGAGTCAACCATATTGAATTTGGAACATAATTGGAAATTCATAAGGAATTTCCCTAAAAAATACCAACAAGGGTCGATCCAAGTTGCCTCAATTCTTAAAAGCAACTTTAAACTACAATCAACATCATGTATTTATGATCATTTCTATATAATAAGGAAACCATCGCATGCATTGGTCTAAATATGAAAATGTATAACTTCCATGACTAACACACGATGAAGGAGTAGGTGAAATTCGATGTCACCCAATTAACAAAGGACACAATAAACACATAAATTCAAGACATGTAAAGTAACTTCCTTTTAATGTTTAGAAGGAGCTCAAAGGCCGACTTCTCCAGTCCATGACAAAACTCCAAACTCCATTGCAAATATTCACAAGCTACATATGCTCATGCATTTCCAAATGCAGATGCACCTCAAGCATGACTAGTAGGGTGATAAACCCTTTAAACCAAAATGGATTAACCTAATTTCAAGCATACCAATACTAGATTCTAGACCCCACCCCAAATCAAACAAGGGCCACAATTAGGTTTTTAAAGACAATCATAATCTTTGAAGCAATGCATATTCAATCACCTTTGATTCTGTTGTCCAATAAGAGACAAGGGAAAAACAATGAAACATATATGGAAGAGGAAAAATGTTGTAGGAGTAACACATTTTCCATTGTAGTATTTTGTAGTGAAGACACAAAAAATAGTAGTATGGGTTAGTTGCGCCCTAAATTGCTATTTTAGATTCTAGAAGAGAGCATCATAAGTTTTTTAAATTACTTATGTAAGGGTCATGTGTAGGCTGAAAGTTGGTCCCGAAACACTAGTCAAGTGAACCCACAGAATCGATATGCAAGAGAATACATAGATATATGTAAATTGGGAAAATCAAAGAGACATTCATTGGGTATATATATTACATTGTTGCATAAAAAAATATTTAGCAAGAAACAATGTTTATATAACTTACCTCCATCTCCATGAAGTAGGATTACTAGTTGCTAGAGCCGTCATTCATATGATAAATGAAATTCATGCAAAGATAGAATTAAATCATGTAAGGGTACATTTAGCAATGATTCCTTCCAACAAGAACGCCCAAAAAAAGAGTTGAACCTCTACGACCAAGAGATGATAGTTTCAGATCCTTTGCAATTCAAGACAATGAATTTTTCCTTATATCAAATGCAACTAAATTTGTAAAACCTCAACATGAATCGTGAGGGAGTACAATTGGTGGGTTGGCCAGTGGTTATGTCAATAACTGTATAATGGGACAATTCCTTAAGTACTCATACAACTCAACATTAGGTGGTGTAAACATTCCAAGGGATGCATATCCATTGTAGATATCAATCAACCATAATTTTTTGGTAACCAAAGTTGTCTCCTCCCAATTATGTCACATTCAAAACAAGATATTTTATGACTGGGATGGTGTTGAGGTAAAGTGGTCACTAGTGATACACGACCCCCCTAGGGTGGTCTATTTATAATATGATTAAGGATTTGTAGCAATATAGTGCTACACGCTTGAATCAAGTTAGATAATTTGGCATATGAGAGAAAGTAGAAGACTATATACCATGTTAGGATCAAAACTATTCCTTGGGAATGGTCACATTTAGATGAATGACACTTTTTTTTGGACTAAGCACCTTCCATGATAAATAGTCAAAATGATGACAAAATAACATGTATTATCATATAATTATTTTTCCAAAAGTAAATAGTAGCACCAAGAAAAACATATGATTATGTCCTAAATTACTTACAACTGAAGAATAAATGAAATGGAGTAAACAATAAACTAACACCATATGATTTGTCAGTAACTAAATGCTAATATGAAATCGATAACCATTGATGAAAAAAAGGAAAAAATCAGAGTACGATATATTTCTACGTATTGGAGTGAGCTTATAAGGGGGTGAATAAAACATCCACTCCTATTCCTCCATTCAATATGTAGATTAGTGGTTCATATTTGCATGACGAAAAAAGTCTATTTACCTCCGCATTTTTAATCTCCAACTTAGGAACTTTATTGATTTTTTTTGATGATATATGGGATAAGCAGTTGAACTGATTAACACCATACATTTGAACGCACTGCATCCTTATAAGAGAACTTTTTTAACACTACACCCTTGTAATAATATGGTTTTCAGGAGGTATTTGAGCCAAAATCTACGATTCCCCTCTCAAAAACATGACCAAGGTTAATGTTGAATCCACAGGGACTTCACTTAGTGAACATCTTACATAGCACGTGCGCTCGTGGGATATTAAAGAATACCCTTAATTTCTAGAGATATTGGTCCAAACTCTTTTTGTTGAAATCCCCTAAATAAATAAATCTACAAAACTACTAAATCATTTTTAGTCTCTACTCTTTATAAATATGTTATTAAAGTACTTTAATTTTTTAATCTAAAATTAAATGAATTTGTATAATGCATTAAAAGTTATTAACATTTTTTCATATTATGGATTGACTTAATCTCCCCATTTATATTTTTAATATGGAATATTTGTATGATCAATATAATTTTAAACCATTTTTCATCTTAGTAAATGTTTCAGTTCGGTTTATGAATTTTTTTAATAATAAGATATAGTTATTATTTTGACATTTCTTATTATAAGAAATTTCTATACTCTTTATAAATATGTTATTAAAGTAGTTTAATTTTTTTAATCTAAAATTTAATGAATTTGTATAACACATTAAAATTTAGTAATATTTTTTCATATGATGGAAACTTAATTTTCCCTTTTAATGTTTTGAATTTTATAAAATGTGAGTATTTTCAATAAGGAATATTATTATGATCAATATAATTCTAAACCATTCTTGGTCTTAGTCAATCTTTTAGTTGGATTTATGATTTTTTTTTTAAGTAGTGAGACATTATTATTATTTAGAGATTTTTTATTATAAGAAATTTTAAATTGAAACAAGTTTTATAAGGAAATAAATGATGATTGAAAGTACAGATAAATCTACAAAAATACTAAAAGATATGATCATAGGTATAGGATTGATACATAATTATACAAATATTTGGAAATCCTAGCCATTGTCTAACAAAACATGGTCGTCAATATCTCCTAGATCATTAAAGGTTGAAGAAACATCTGAATTTCATGGAGGGGACACCACCTGAGTAAACCCTAGAAAAGATGTCAAGAGATACCATAAAGGAAGACGTACTAGCTGCATCGTCCTCCATAAATCCTTTCCATGAATTAGAGGAGAAAGGATCCTTGAGGCATCTCAACTCTTTGGATTCCTTCAAAATAAGCACGTTCGATAGAAACCCCAATGACACAATCAGCTCTGTCCTAAAGGACTCCGCCACTAGATGGGTTATCGAAGAAGGAAAAGGCCCAATGAGAGAAGGTGGCATGGCCACCTATTTCTTGAACTCGTTCCTCGTGTTAACGATATTATTTGAGCATACACAGTAAGCTATAGTTACAAGGAAAAACTGTATTCTCATATCTCTTTGAAAAAGAAAATTACTAAAAAGAGCCATAGTCATGGTGAGGTCCATGATGGCAACCCCTAAATGGACCTCCCACCATCCTTTGCATAGGAGTGGAACCCTTGAAGCGACATTATTCTTGAAGAAAAAATGGAGAAAGGGGTGCTCTATCGCTAGGGTTTTCACCATACAGCATCTTCCCCATTAATGTATATCGATTTGCTTACTTGAGATGGGATGGTACTAACTTGAAAGAATTTTTTTAGTCTTTCTTTTCTTTAAATATGTTGGTACTAACTTGAAAGAATTTTTTAGTTTTCTTTTCTTTAAATATGTTATTAGTAGTTTAATTTTCTTAATGTAAATTTTAATGGATTTATATAAAGCATTAAAAATGATTAACAATATTTTTTTAGTATTATAAAACCTAATTTGTCTATTTTGATTTTAAAACATGTCAATATTTGAAATAAAGAATTTTATTATGATCCATATAATTCTAGAGAATTGTTATTCTTCATCTCATCTTTTAAAAGAGATGGTTGAATGTCCACATATATGTACAAAATTATTAAATCATATGATCATAGATTTCATAAATAATAATACAAATTTTTACCTATTATATTTACAATTATAAACTACTTTTAATTACACAACATTTAATTTTTTATTTATGTATGTTTTGAAAATTAACAATAGTTCAACATTCTTCAAATAACCCTCTAAAAATTGAAATTTTATAATGATTATTGAAAATTATAATTATATATATATAGAGCTCCATAAAAATTGAAATTTTCTTATGATTATGAGAAATAATATAGAGAGAGAAAAAAATTAGATTACATTTGTTTCATCTTTCATCAATCTAGGAAGAGGACTCCCATAATGATCATGCAGGTGGTGGTGTTTGTTAACATCCATTGAAACCAATTTTGGTCTATCTAACCATAAGAGAAAATAAACAGTGTTATAGAGTTTTATTCATATGCCCATAAAACTTTGAAAGAAGAGTACGGGGGAGATCTTGTAACGTGATGTAACGTTAATAACGTTTGTAACATGTCGGCAAAAGATAATAGTGATAGCAAATATTATGGGAGAGATCTTGTAATTTGATGTAACGTTAGTAATGTTTGTAACATGTCAGAAAAAAAAATAGTGATAATGAATATTATGGGAGAGATCTTGTAAGGTGATGTAACATTTGTAACATGTTGGCAAAAAATAATACTGATAGTGAATGGGCGCTCACACGAAGTTGGTTCCACTATTTGGTGCCACTTAAGAAATCAGAAACGCACTTTCGAAGTGCAAATCAAGAACGCATATGCGTTATTGATGGTACATTCGAAATAACCCAAGCCCAAACACAAGGCTAAGGTTCGTAAAAAAGTATCACATATTGCGTTTTTTAAATGTTAAATATCGCATATGCAATATTCAACATTTACAAAACGCATATGCGATATATCGCCTATGCGTTTGGTAAATGTTGAATATCGCATATGCATTGTCGTAAATGATGATTCGACATCAAGCTCATAGACATTTATCTATATGACCAATATGTGGATCTTGATTCTCATAAATGGTTAGTTATTATCCATTGTGTGGTGCTTATTATGAGATGATGTTTAGGACTCAATATCTCCTTGTTATATGTTGATTTTAGCTAACATTTCTCCTTGAGACATGTGTTTACATTATGATTGGAATGAGTATTCACTTAATTAAAAATTCCTTAATAGTAATGTTGAGCACTTATGTTATTATGATGGCATACACATATATCCATGATCATGTACTTTTCTATTATAAAAAAAAAAATTAGACCATGATGATTATAATGATTCATAATTCATGTGTAATCGTATTATTGGAAAAGATAACCTCATGTAGGTTGAGACATTATGAAAAGGTTAGAAATTGCATCCAAGGGAAATAATTCCATGTCCAACTACAACAAACACCCAATTTTACTTCCTAATAAGACTTGGGAACTAAACAAATTTAAAAAAATGATTTCAAAAGTTAACTAGGATAAAATCCTAATTTAGGAAAACTACAAATTGTCTCTTTTCCACTTTGTAACAAATATATATTTTTCCCCGGAGCATATTTTATCCACATGTGTGATATGGTAGGGGAATGGGAAGGCCAAGAAGCATTCTTGGGAGGAAACTAATACACACTTGAGATATTAGGAAAAATAGTGCTACATTGTGTGAGGGTGTCTTAGATCAATCGATTTATCCCATCATACTCAATTAAATTATTAGTGTCATATTCTCGCATAGGATTAAATCGATCTTCAATATTTGATCCATATTCCTCAACTTGTACAATACTATTCTATACTACTACTTGACACATGATTCATAACAGACCTAGGATTATTTTCCTTTATAATTTAAAAACAATCAAATAAAATTAGTGTACATAAGAAATATTAAAATGATACAAAATTTGATAAATAAAATCAATACAAAGACATATAATGAATCACTTACTGACAATATGACTACTTAGTTTTCTTATTTCCTCCTATGAATTTTTGTCAAGTTCATTTGCTGTTACACTTCTCTCATAAATTTTCAGTGAAATTTTAGTAACCTCCTTCTCATCTTTATTCAAGTTCATGCTTGTTGGATAACATTATTTTAGGCATATATTGTTTGTATTCCCACACTAAATTAATCCTTCAATTGGTTTGGATGGCCTTTACTATGGCTCCAAAACCATGTTTGTAAATGCTTAGAACAATAACAATATATTTACACCAACCTAATGAGAAAAATAACCTTTCTAGTTGCATGCTTCACATTACCAAAAATATTGTATAGACTACATAAGGTGACTTACAATCCACTAAATTTTAATTATTTTATTTAATTATTATGGTAGGAAGAAGGATGATGATGAAGAAGGATTACTAAATTTTAATTCTTTTATTTAATTATTTAGGTAGGAAGAAGGATGGGGCATATGTGATATTTCACATTTACAATATCGCATATGCGATATATATCGCAACTGTGATATATCGCATATGCAATATATATTGCAAGTGCGATATTGAGAAGTAAAAGAAGAAATAAAACAGAGGCTGCAGACCCCTCAAATATGATTTGCACAGGATCGGGACAACGAAATAGCACGAGGGAAAAATAACGCATAGATGATTTGCGTTTAAGCTTTTCGAGGTTGAGTTCGAGGTGTATTTGCTGCAATGGCAGGTAAATGCTCTTATCCTTTTGACTTAGTATTCAATTATTTATTTTTTCCCATAATTTCATAGTTTTTATAATTATTTTAAACAAATTTAAAAAAATAAATTGAATGAAATCAAAGAATCATTAAAAGTAAAATAACTTGTATTTTTATGTTTAAAACTTAACAGACAACACAAATCAACAAGAGAATGTGGAAAACCCACCCTCTAATAACCCACAACCTAACCCACAACAACCTAACCCAAAGCCAAAACCGGAGGGGGAACAAGATCAAAACTCACAGATTATTGCGCGTTTGGTGTCACTGAGGTGCCTTAGCTCATATATTAGAGGGGGAGATCATTTGAGATATTCTTTAGCCGATGCATTGGACACAATAATAGACACAATGTTCAAATACCAAGGATATCTGTATAACATTAGCTCGTATACAGAATCTAGGAGGCAATACTACTCCAATGGATTGAGTTGTAAAGACATCAAAGCCCTTAAGATTACAAAAGACCAATTATTTTCATTATTTTGGGACCCTAGCATCGGATTGGTTCCACCCACCCGCCGACCACACATTTCCATAGACTGGTGCATTGAAGAAAATATAAAGGCCAATTGGATGGATCGTTGGTATATGGTCTTCGATGAAGACCCTCGTGGGAATAGGGACATCCCATTTTATTTCCTTAGGAAGTTGTATGCAGAATTCATCCTAGGGAAACATGTTAACTACTTTGATCTCTTAAGCTTCCAAGGTGTTGGTCATGGGATGCCCCAAGATAGGTTAGGTGCCACGACGGATCCTAACCATGTGCCACCCCTCCACGCACACCGAAACACCCTCGGCTATATCCTCCTGCGGGTCCTGTGATTGAGAATACACAGGAGGCATTATTTGACTTGGCAGATACATTACTTCAGCATGGGACTGATGTCCAAGGCAATGTAGACCAAGGGGATGTCACTTTTAACACGGGCCCATCTATAGATCACACAAGAGATGCAGAGTATTCAGAGCGTTGTGCTACTCCACACCCTTGCTCATTGTGTGGAGGCATATGCTATGGCCCTACTTCATACTTCCAAGACGATGGATTACTTTGCTTTGTAAGTAAAACTCATTATTTTCATATTATATTTTGTTTCATATCAAAATTTTCAATTGTTTCGCAATTTATTTCTATTTAATTATCTAACAAATTATGTCAACAAATATACAGTTGTTGTCCCATGGCACACCACAGTCACATAGTCTGCCGATCAATGTTGAGAACATTGATGCAGCTGTCAATACTGCATATGGGTTTGGTTCTTCTCCAATCTGGGTAAGAACTATACTTGTTAATTTGTCAACTTTATTTACATATTTATAGTATACATTGTAACATTCAATATGTATCCTAATTTTGATACAACATGTTTTATGTAGGGTCACCAGGATGAGTATATTGTATCGCAGCCTATTCCCTCTCATGCAGAGGTAGATTCCTAGACACAGGTATTATTTCAATTATTCTTTTAATTATATGCTTTTAATTATGTTTCCTTTTCTTTGAAAAAATCATTTTACTTGTATCACTTTGACATATGTTACTTTATGCAGGAACCTATTGTGACAGTGGTGCTTGAAGAGCACCAAAGTGAGGTTTTTTTCAACCCACCTCTTCCCCCCAGCCGGGTATGTATGTTTTCCTTTCTTCGGTAACATCATTTTTTGTCCAAGTAGTATATATGTCTCTGATTCACTATTTTATATGAAATTGACATATATGTTACTTTATATACAGGCCCCTAGTGAGGCACCGGTGCGTGAAGAGCACCAAACTGGTGGCCCACCTTTGACGAGCCAGCATATATGTTTATGTAGATCACTTTCTTTGGATGTTTGTGTATCTCTTTCTCTCTGATTTGGTGCTTGAAGAGACCCAAATTGGTGACCCACCTCTTCCCCCCCAAGGTACATGTATATTTGTTGACATTGGCATATATATATATATATATGCAGCTTGATAGTGAGCAAGTGGTGCAAGAAGAGCACCCAATCAAGGTTGTTTTTAGTGAGGCACCAGGACCCATGATTACTTACTCACGTACAGTAAGTAGAAATGTTATTTTGGTTTTGGAGTTTGAACAAATGTACATAGAATTTTTAAAGGTTGGTAAATTAACTTACAAAATTTGGTTTTTCTATAGTCTCCACTAATGCAACCTATCCCTCTTGTTCAGCGATGGGGATCAGAAGTGAGCAGTCAGAAAATAAACCTACACTTCTCTGAAGACTGTGGCAGTGGCAGCAAAAGGGGGGATAACTAGAATAAATGTATAGGGGCATACATAGATGTAATTTTGTGTTCATATGTACACACAGATGTACTTTTTGATCCACTATTTTTTATTATGGCCATGTGGCATGGAAATTGTTGTAACATTATTTCTATACATATATAACATAAAGGAAGGTTCAAATTTATACATATATGGTTGAATTGATCTTGGAACATGATATGTGTGGTTCACCTATGTGATATAATGATATGTGTGGTTCACATGTGTGCTAACTTAAATGAATTTCCAATACTTAAGGAAGAATTTATGACTCATCAAATTTTTAACATTATGGTTATCCTCAACTTTTTAACATCATAACCATACCATACACTAAGTAAATTACATACACTAACAATGATAAAACTATGTCATGCATGGATGTGTAATATATACCATATCATACCCTACAATACCCTATGATACTAAGATCATACAATTCTAACATACAATAACATAACATACTTTAACATCATACCATACTAACATACCATACCATTGTAATATACCATAAACTAACATCATAACACTAATTCATGCATGCATGTGTAATATAGTATATCATACCCTACAATACCCTGTGATACTAACATCATACCATACTAACACACAATAACATACCCTACATTACCCTATGACACTAACATCATACCATACTAACATACAATAACATGTACCATAACATAACATACTAACAATATGTACTATAACACTAAGTCATGCATGCATGTGTAATATATACCATATCATACCCTACAATACCCTATGATACTAGTTCATCATACTATACTAACATACATCATACCCTACAAACCCTAAATTGGTTGAAGTAAACCCTAGTTCCATCTCATTATTTGTCAACCCTAGTGATAGCATGCAAAGTGGTGTTCATGAAAGCCTAGTTAGTTTCTGATTTGTACATGGCCATGTGTTTCTAGCTCCCTCTCCTAACTTGCAAATTTCTCACCAAACCCTAGTTCCATCTCATACCTTGTCAACCCTAGTTGGAGCATGCAAATTGGTGTTCATGAAAGCCTAATTGGTGCATGCAAGTATTGGTGATCGTGTGTTTCTAGTTCCCTCTCTTAACTTGCAAATTGTAGATCAAACCCTAGTTCCATCTCATACCTTTTCAACCCTATTTGGAGCATGCAAATTGGTTTTCATGAAAGCCTAGTTGGTGCATGCAAGTATTGGTGATCATGTGTTTCTAGTTCCCTCTCCTAACTTGCATTATTGCTCACATAACCCTAGTTCCATCTCATACCTTGGGAACCCTAGTTGGAGAATGCAAATTGGTGTTCATGAAATCCTAGTTGGTGCATGCAAGTATTGGTGATCATTTGTTTATAGTTCCCTCTCCTAACTTGCATGATTTCTCACTAAACCCTAGTTCCATCTCATAACTTGGGAACCCTAGTTGGAGCATGAAAATTGCTGTTCATGAAAGCCTAGTTGGTGCATGCAAGTATTGGTGATCATGTGTTTATAGTTCCCTCTCTTAACTTGCAAATTGCTCACCAAAACCTAGTTCCATCTCATACCTTGTTAACCCTAGTTGCAGCATGAAAATTGGTGTTCATGAAAGCCTAGTTGGTGCATGCAAGTATTGGTGATCATGTGTTTATAGTTCCCTCTCCTAACTTGCATGATTTCTCACTAAACCCTAGTTCCATCTGATACCTTGGGAACCCTAGTTGGAGCATGCAAATTGGTGTTCATGAAAGCCTAGTTGGTGCATGCAAGCATTGGTGATCATGTGTTTATAGTTCCCTCTCTTAACTTGAAAATTTCTCACCAAACCCTAGTTCCATCTCATACCTTGTCAACCCTAGTTGGAGCATACAAACTGGTGTTCATGAAAGCCTAGTTGGTGCATGCAGGTATTGGTGATCATGTGTTTCTAGTTCCCTCCCTTAACTTGCAAATTGCTCACCAAACCCTAGTTGGAGCATGCAAATTGGTGTTAATGAAAGCCTAGTTGGTGCATACAAGTATTGGTGATCATGTGTTTCTAGTTCCCTCTCTTAACTTGAAAATTTCTCACCAATTGCTAGTTCATCACTTATGTAGAAGTGACTTTCTTTTAGTATCACACGTTTCTCTTCATTGCTATCTTTCCCGTGTCAATACATGATACACACCATTATGCTCACCTGCTTTGAGAGATAGTATTGACTTTGAATTTCATTTTGTTGTTGTAGGGTGTAATTTTCCGCAAAGTCAACCAAGGATAGTATTGTTCCGAGAGGGAAGGTGTCCCAGCATATTCTAAATTGCTCATCTTGGCATCATGACATATTGACATGTTGAATGTACTGTTGGATCTTTCCATGAAACTCTGGAATAAAATCACATACTCGCACCTGGTACATGAATACTAATATGTCAATAAACCACATAAGAAAATGTGTACCTGAATATTAATTTGTCAATATTCAAGAATTTACCTATGAAGTCACTAATTTAATCTTCCTGCTTTCTTTCCCATCATTTAGCTGATATGTCTCATACTGATAGTTCTGCTTCTTGACAATTGCATTCTTGAATCCTTGATCTTCACTTTCATGGATGCAATCAGACCATAATGATAGCCCACCACAATTGTTGAAAGAACCGTATACACATTGTTTTAAGTAATGTGTCTTCCCATCTTCCCTCAGACACATTATGTTATGGATGAAATATTTGGATGACATTTGCGGTATTGTACTTGAGCATTCCTGCACATGGTTAGGATGAAAAAAACAATGTATGTGTGCAAATGTATGGTAATATAGGTGAAACTCTATGTGGTATCTACAACAATAAGTGTTCTAGATGGTATTGATTCTAACATACCAAGGCTTGCATTTTTTAAAATATATTTGCCCGAGCCTTAGCTCTACATGGGAAACTTTAAACATCTCGAACAGTTGAGTTTTTGTCATGTCAAGATAATGTTTAACATGAGGTTCGATGTTTCTAGAGCCCCTACAATGTTTTAACACATCCTTCATGTTAGAACAAGGCCTAGTGTTATCATGCAAAACATTTGCACTAGGCCCTTCACTGCTTCGACAAACTTCATGTCTTTGCAGGGAAACCTACCGCTAAATGCCCATAATGTTTCCATTTCTCCCTCTACATCAAGGTTGTCTCTTCTTACTGAATATTTTTTAAGTGTCTTTGGATGTAAAGGCACAATTTGTGATGTGCATTTAAGTAAACGACGTTTTCTTGTGGATCTACATACAATTGATTCAACCAATACATGACGATCCACATTACAGTCTTGTGAACGAGTTTTTTTACCAGCCGATGTGAATGTAGCAGCAAGAGATTTAACAATTTGATTACTTGATTCGATATTCTTCATTGTTGTTATGCCTAAATTTCTTCTAACAG
>LPNX010387315.1:82500-109031 GCA_001517045.1 Pseudotsuga menziesii
GAGATCAATCTCTATGATCTTATATTTAGAAATCAAGGATTTCATTAATTTTTTCCCCTAAAGTGTTGCACCTAAACATAAGGTTTTAATTTCAAGCTTTTCTGACTTCAATAATTAATAATAATAAAAAATAATTCATGAAAAATTCTGAATAAATAGTGTTGCACTAGGCCCATATGTCCTTTATATGTATGCAAGATATTATCCGAAATTGAAATCATTTACCTCATATATTGCTGCACCTGCACCTACATATATGTTAAGATGTGCTGAAAATTTTTAAAACCACTTTCACATAAACAAATTTTATAATCATTTACACACATTTTCTCTGCATAGATGCTATATATTATGAAAGCTGATTCAATTTCCTATATTTTCTCTTTTTACTTCATCTTCAAATAAGTTAGGGAAGTACCCCTAATTGCCACCTAAAGTCATAGTTTTCCATTTGTTCTATTATTATGTGGCATCTAAAGTGTCATTAAAGGAGTCCATGATTGTGCATCAACCCGAATATTATGGGAGAGATTTTGTAACACAAAATAAAAAATAATATCACTTTCGTCACGTTATTTTTATTAATAAAAAATAAATTTTCTTGCCAAAATCAATGTCGGCCACAAAAACAATCTAATATGGGGGAGATGTTGTAATCTTCCTACCTAACAAAACAATAAAAAAGTAAAAATTTAATTATCCGTAAAAAAAAATATACGGGTCAACAAAAAAACACAAAATTGAATTATCCTCAAAAAAATGTTGGCCTTGCACATGGTTTTAAAACTATGTGCAAGGCATTCTAAACAACCCATGGTTTTATTGTACATGGTTTAGGAGGCTTTGCACATGGTTTTTAAACCATCTGCAAGGCCTCCTAAACAACCCATGGTTTTATTGTACATGGTTTAGGAGGGCCTTGCAAATGGTTTTAAGACCATGTGCAAGGCCTCCTAAACAACCCATGATTGTAGGAGGGACTTGCATATGGTTTTAAAACAATGTGTAGGGAAATGATGGGCCATAAATAATATTAAATAATAATAATAATAAAATTATATGTGGACCTTAAACAAAAAGATGTGTCTTTTGGTTTGAATCAAATCAATGGATACCTAAGAAGAGGTTTTCACCTCGAGAGTTTTGATCCATCTCGACGCTTGATAGAGCCTAGGATTTGGATCTACACTGGTATTTTTTGCACTGAGAGAAGAGGTGCTCTCCAGCCCAGAAGCGAGGTTTCTACTTGACGCTCTAATAAAATAACAATAAATTTTATACCCAACATGTCGGCCTACACAAAATTAAAATTAATAATAAAAAATAAAATTTCTAATTATCCCCCAAAAACAATGTCCGCCACACAAACAACCCAATATGGGGATATGTTGTAATGTTCATACCTAACAAAATAATAAGAAATTAATTAATAAATTATGGGTGAAAATTTGTTGAAACCATGTGCAAGGCCTCCTAAACAACCCATAGTTTTATTTTACATGGTTTAGTAGGGCCTTGCAAATGTTTTTAAAAACATGTTCAACGAATCCTAAAGAGCCCATGGTTTTATTGTACATGGTTTAGGAGGGCCTTACAAATGGTTTTAAAACCATGTGCAAAGTTTCCTAAACAACCCATGATTTTATTGTATATGGTTTAGGAAGGCCTTACATATGGTTTTAAAGCCATGTATGAGGTAGATGTTTTGAACACCAATATACTTTAATTTATTCAATAGGTGACAACCATGTTAACATGATCCTAGATCTCACTTAAAGTTATATTTTGGATTGTATTGAAATGTATGTAATCTTTAGGTTTGAAACAACTTAATGTTTTCATTTAGGATTGTATTGCAAATAAGGGTTTTTAAATTATGAGATTATAAAATGTAACTATAAAAATATGGTTTTTTAAAAGTTAATCATTTATAATAATAAAAAATATTTAAAGAAATGTATATCAATAAGTTTTTTTCAATTATATTTTAAACATGGTTTTTAAAATATAATTGAAAATATAGTCATTTTATGAAATAGTATAATATTATAATGTCTTAAGAAATTTAATGTTTTAATAATTATAATGTTTTAATAGTTATAATGTTTGAATAATTTAAATAATAAAAAAGTTTTTAAATCACATTTTTTCCAAACATGTTTTAAATAATTTTTTTTGAAATTATAATTTTAAATATAGTGAAATTGAAAAGTGCCATATTTGAAAATATATTGAATTTAATTAACAAAATTTTATTAGCATTTCATTAACTTGCACAGTGAGTTTTTTCTTTGCATAGGTTTCAGTGTATGGTGTATTAATATTAATGCATAAATTAATACCTACATTGATTGGTTCTAATGGTGTATTAATACCTAAGAGGTTTGCATCTAGAAAGTTTGATCCCTCTAAGTGCTTGATAGAGCCTGCGATTTAGATCTACCTTTGTAATATTTAATTTTTTTAATATTGTTTTTAATATTAACTATATTAATATCTTTAATATTATTAAAATTTTGTAAAGTGACATTTACAACAACTTGGATAATTTAGTTAAATCATGGTGTTTTTATACAACCTCTCATCGGCTCTTATTATAAAAAAAAACTATTTAAAAAATAAACATATATCATCAACATAAATAACAAACTTAAAACATAATATACAATTTCCAACTCTCGTTGCAAGATACTTGCCTCCTTTGTTCTAGGATGGCCGAGATAGTCAATGATGTGGCTCCTCTTGATGTCAGGATCTTGCGATTGCATGACATCATGATCTTGCAATGGCATAATGTCACGATATTGAGATGGCATGATGTAAGGATCTTGAGATGGCATGACGCCATTTTGATTCAGTCGCGCGTTCTATAAAATGGAGGCACCCCGGCACGTTGATAAGAGCGTTGCAATAACGTTTGGCATTTGAAGAGTTGATAATATAAGAGCAGAGGCAGGCAGCCATGGCCATCACCTCATCTGGGTTTGCATTAGCTGTAGTGGTACTAGGAGTGGTAGTGGAGAGTGCTGCAGGTCTCTTGATATCGGCGTCTGATTGTAGTGACCAGAAAATCCCAAGCGGAGACCCATTCTTTGACACTGTGGGAAGGCTGCTCGTAGATCTGGAGCAAAATCATGAATACTCGTATGCAGTACTCAGCGAGAGCTCTCCCACTGCCTATGGGCGAGCATCCTGCAGTTCGCTAATCTCATGGTCTGATTGCACCGCCTGCCTTAAGGAGGCTGGGGACAACATCTGGGGCATCTGCGGCAACGCCATTTCTGCCCAACTTGAGCTCCTTGGATGTTATATCCGCTACTCACAGTACAACTTTTTTAGTTCACCTGCCTTAGGCCAATGCAATAATCCTTCTCAATCCTTCTAATATGTTTATTTAAATAAAACACGCGGATCTTCTAATATTTAGAAAACGCAAAGTGTTTTATACTTTACAGTTTGGAGTGTTTATGTTTTCTAATTTATAATATATTTAAATAAAATTTGTATTTTCTTATTTAGAATGTTATATAATAAACTATTATATATATCAATATAATGTTTATGTTTTATAATTTAGAATAGATAACAAACAATTCTCTTAAAGGATAACTCTCATAATTAAGTAAAATAGCCTGAATAAGGTTCAAAGTTTCATTTACAATGTATCTACAGTTTCTCGTCTAATTTTGCATGAAACTTCGTCAAACTAAATCTGAATATGACCCTGGACTGTGAGGTTACTCTATTGATTGAATGAAACATGCTATTTATTTATGCGAAAATAAACGACGTTCACTTAAAAAGCACAATCTTAATGCATACAATACAACTACAATTTCGTAGGTCATTCAAATTTAAAACTAAGTGGAAAAAATAAACCTTTAATACAAAGTATGCTTAAAAATAAGATATATCATTTCTTTTTCACACCGCGTATCATGTTTTTGTTTAAATGTGCACATACGTAACTTGGAAGTGTCTCGATGCATTGAGGAGTATCTCTTATGTGGTTCGTCAAAGCATCAATGTACGGATGCTTATGGGCTCAAAAGTTGAAGCATGAATCACTCGCTTACGATATTTTTTAGTTAACAAAGTTAATGACAATTTTATTTATTGAATAGTAAATTCTATCATTTTCCATGATATTTAATTTCATATATTGTTAGATTAACTGTTATAAGTTTTTTAATATGTGATTAAATTAAATGTTATAAAAAAATATACATCATTTTTCATGAATGGTAGTGATGTATACAAATAATATTGAATTTGAAAGAGTTAATATTGTTGACTAGTGGTTTAATTATTAAAGAAAACTATAATATTAATAATATCAATTCACTAAAATTGAGTCAAAGTTATAATATTTATACTTTAATTATTAAAAAATTATAATATATTAATAATATAGATTTATGAAAACATGATCAAAGCTATAATGTTTATAGTTAAGAGGAAACAAGCTAAGAACAATTTATAATGTACTACATGGCTTATTTGGTGCCTACAAAAATGATGAGTAGAAGTAGTGAGGACTTTTTAATCTATATTGTTTTTATAAGTAACAAAAACAACATATCATTCATTCACCCTCAACAATGAGATGTCCATTTTAGAGCACCCGGACTATTAATTATGCTTGAGTTAGTGTTGAGTGGTAATTTATTATGTTTATTTGAGTTAGTGTTGAGTGATATTTTATTATTTTGAGTTGGTGTTGAGTGGTAGGATCTCAACCATCTAGACTATATTATTATGTTTGAGTTGATGTTGAGGGGCACGTTTTGGAGCACCTAGACTATTTAAATTTTTATGTTGATTTGTAGGCAATGGAGCATCAAATGCAATAAATTACATTACTATCATATTACTCATCTTCTTTCAAAATTTCTAACTCATGGGAGAGAGAGCCACCAAGCATGCTAGAAATAGGATGGGTTTTAGTAGTTGTTAATAAAAAGCAAATAGAAAATAATAAGACAATTGTGAGGATAAATGTATATTATTTAATTAAAAATAAACAAACTAAGAGAGTTAAAATAATGAGCTATTTTCTAAAGATTAATGTAAAAGGGAAGTAAAGAAAACAACACGTGTGATTTTTTCTAAACAAATAGTTCAACCTAAATATTAGGCGTATTTTCCTCAAGAAAAATACAGTGGACATTACAAGGCTAATTGGTTATTAGTGCACTGTAAGGTTCAGTTCTATGCCCTTCAGCGTTTTGATTTCCATGATCAAGTATATGGCTAGTCCAGGAAGTATTGTGGGATAAATGGGGTATTTATTACAGAACTCTACAAAGAGCTAGTAAAATACCTTGTGGCTACTTTGTTGATAGTAATCAAGATAGATGATTGTACCTAGGCGCCATGTTGGAACAAACGAGCAACTACTCGAGGTCTATTCTTGGGTGGAAATCGAAGTTCCCCACTCAGTTGGAAGCGAAAAGAGTGACATGTGTTCTAACTTTTTGATTTTACCTCAATATTATTTTATAGATTATCTTAATATAGTTCTTGTAATTATGATATGAGTAAACTTGTTTAACATGTCTTGATTTATTATGAATTTTATTTCAGTTTTAGATATATGGATGGATTCACTTATGCGTGTCACACACATCAAAATCCATAAAAAACAAATTTACATGCATTTAACTAGCAATCATATTATACAACTCTTAACAAGCAATTGTACTCATGACTTAATTAATGATGCTTATGTACGTTACTTATATCAATTTGCTTCCTATGCAAAATTTCACCAGCAATGGTAATGGCGAATTCCATCTATTGTGTATAGCCACGCCCGAAGGTGATGCTTTACAATTCCTTTCTTTGGTTTTTATTGTCTCTACTAGGACCTCAATAGCCCAAGGATTGGGAGACTATACCATAGTCTTGATCCCACTTTGCAATGTAATAAGGTGTTATCATAAGGGTTATGTGGCCATGAGCCTTACCATAGTCCTAAGCACATGATACAAGGTGTTCTAAAGGACTTGGTCCTATTGGCACAAATGGTGTAAGACTTTAAACATAGATTTGACATGGTCTGCAATGTTAATATATTATGATATGTCATTGGATTATATTTAAATGGTGTCATATTATGTGATAGGGTTCTTGGCATAGTTTGCAAGGTTCAAAGTAATGATTGAAAGGCCATCATTTGATCTGGATGAGGGTTTACAAGTGTCGTACTTTAGTTGAATTTCGTTAAAAGCATGTCCTAGTTGTGAGTTGACAACACAACCAAACTTCCACACTGGCCTCGAGATCTCATCTTGGTCATCCATTTGTAAGGTTCTACAGTTAGGGTTTAGTGAGAGTTTAATGTTTCCCTTTGCTTGTTCGAACCATGCAATCTTGTTGGTTTGGTATGTAAGAAGGAGAGAGTTGAACCCTACTCTATTAATGGATAAATGTTGGGTTTCATGGTGTAACCGCTCCTATGGTTTGATGGCAATGTAATTGGTTTCCTTCCAAGGTAGTATTATGCTTGTTCATTGCATCCATGGATGTGTGCAAGTCCTTGTTTCGCTCAGCAATTGATTCCAATTCTTTGTTTCCATTCACCAGGTACCTATATTTTAACGTTGTAAGTGTTTTAACTTGATGTTTATTTTTAATGGCTTATATGCAACTTATCCTATAATGTTTCTTTATGCAGGAAGAGGGGGAATAAGGGTCTTCTTAGAGGATCCGACCCCTGACTTCTCGGAAACTCGTACAAGGTAAAATATATGACATTTATCTTTATGTTCAAACTTGTTTACATGGTTTAATAATAAAATTTGACTACCACTGAAGCCTTTGTTGCAGGTTGGGGAGCACTGGCGAGGAAGGCTACGAGGTCACCTCCTCTCATGCCTGTGTCTCAGAACGCCCATGTAAAGAAACAAGTACTCCAACTATGGTTTTCACTCTGTAAATTTTTTAAGGAGTTTTATCCATCGACTCTCATAATGTTATGGCTTGTTGTAGGTATTAAAATCCTAAGCATGAGGAGCCGAGAGGAGAGAAATACTCCAACTCTGCACAAGATAAGTGTTGTATGTGTTTTGTTCAAAACCCATGGGGTTTACACTATTTTTTACATAGGGATTTATCACTGCATTGTATTGGTTTTAAGTACATTACGGTTTAATTTTAGTGCTTGCGTGAGTATTGTGGGTTCCATCACAGATGGTCTTACCACAACTTCGCTTACTTTGTAATTGAATTTTATTTATGGTTTAAAAAAAGGTGGAATCCATCGTATATGGTATTACATCAACACCTTATATGCGTACATTGTGTTGATAATTGTTACTATATAAAGAAATGAAATGAACCTTCGGGTATTTGTTGTGAATTACTATTTGGTTATTCTTTTGAGTTATTTACTCGCTTCCATCCTTTGATGGTGTTATGGTCATGAATATGTTTTGATAATATCATTTAAAAAATAATATCTCAGTTTTGTTTACAATGAAAGTATGTAGAAATAATAATATTATTACTAACCCATATGAGGGTTTAGTGCTGTTTACGCAACACTAGTTAGTTACTGTATAAATTTCTTGTGCTTGTATTTTGGTGTAATGATGGAAGCCATTAAAATGGGATTACAACCATAATATTTAACTTATTATTGTTTAAATGAGAATACAACCCATAGGGTCTTATGATTTATGTGGAGTAGTTTTAATTATTGAAATCATTGTTATCATATATCATACCTGCCTGTAATTTGTTTTTTAGATTTGTTATTGATCTTCCTACTTTATTTCATTTAATGCTTGGTTGCCATCATAGATGGGATTACTACCGGTCTTTGGAAAATGATTATTTGCTTCTGGGATTTTTTTACAATTGTAATGTGTATTAAATTCTTATTCCCTAAATTTTAATGAATGTTAGCATTAGATCCATAAAGGATTTGGCTGGATAAGTTATATTTCAGTTATAACTATCCTGTAGGTGACTATTTATATAATATCTATATTGTATGTAAATATCTCTACTCCATGGTTCTCCCTTGAACAAAGGATTCTCATATTATAAGCCTCCTTCCATCTCTACCCAATTTGTATCCACCCCCCCCCCCCCCCCCTGTAGCTTCTACTGAAGCTGTAGGCCCATATGTTTCTTCCTCTCCCACTCCTTATGATCACCTCATGAAAGGGGAGCTTCTTTACATCCAAGATATTGAGAATTTATCTATGGATTCTCATCCTCCTTCCTCTACAAACAATCCATTGGTAAGAATCTCCTCTCCTCCCTGTCCCTCTCTAGTACCCTCCCCTATTCCAACCCTTATTACATCCTCCCCCTTTGAGTCTCGTCCTTCCTATCCCTTGGAAGATTTTACACCACTATTAAGGAACTCTCCTTCTTTAGAGTCCTTTGTTGCTACTAGCCCTACATCTTCTCCCTTATTCATGGATCCCTCTCTCCTTAAATCCCTTCCGATTTTCTCTGACAAGTCACCTGTTTCTCCCTCCACTCTACCACTGGATTCGATCAGGTTTGAGAATGTCACTATCCGAAAGCCTAGGAAAATAAAACCCTAATCTTCCCCATCTGATGAGTCTAGCCCCTTTGGCCTCTACACTCCACTTTCTACCAGGATCAAAGCATCTCCAATATCCATCAATTTTCCTCACTAGGAAGTTAGAGCATTCTCACCTACTGATCAGGATGACATTGATCATTGTCTCTATGAATATTCGTCGGCTTACCAAACAAAAATCCCTCAGGTCTCTGCTCTCTTCCTTGAATCCTGGCATGATTTTGATACTGGAAACAATGTCTGATCATTATACTACTATTTGTTTGTTCTCTCAATTGAATCATGGTTGGGAGTTTTGGGTGGCTTTCTTACTCGTTGGAATCCCCATCTTACACATTGCAAAGATTTTCATTCCTATGCTTGCATTTTGGTCAAGGAAAGGTTTAAGGGCCTTGACTCTGTCTATTCTATCTTAAACTACTATGGACCCTACTCAAACAAGGATTTTTTCTGAAACAATATCTTGGAAGGGGGGATTTTTGACTTCCCTAACCTCATTCTAGTCGGGGATTTAAATTTCACTCTCTTAGATGCTGAAATTTGGGAAGTAAATATCGCATAGATTATATGGCCCCCTACTTTTCCGAACTCTTGAGCTCCACTAATATGGTGGAATTTCCCCCCCTCTCACCTGATCCTACTTGGAGGAATGGATGTGTGGGTATTGAAGGAGTAATAAAAAGGATTGATAGATTCCTCGCCTCGCTCCATTTTCTTCATTCCTTGAATCATTACAGGTATTGTATTTCCCCCCGGAATGGAACTTTCTGCCTACTTGTCATCTTTATACATTCAAATTCAATAGGTCCTAGATCTTGGAAAAACATTTTGCTGATATTGTTAGATCCTCTTGGGAGATTGAAGTACACAACTCCTTTTGATCCTATGTTAGCTCTCACTTACAATATTAGGAGACTCAAAGGCTCGGTGAAATATTGGGAAAAAGGATGCTTCTAGAAAAGGCCAAAGAGACTACTGAGATTGATTTTTCTATTCATAATCTAATCACAGCCCATATCTATGGCATTTTGACTGACACTGAAGTTGCTCATCTCTCTCAACTGAAGTCTAGGAAGGAGTCATTATTGGATCACTGGGTTCTAACTTGGAGACTCAATAGAAGAATTGACTAGATCAATGAGGGTGATGCGAACACCGAGTTCTTCCACTCTGATGCATCTGCAAGAAGAAGTTATAAATCTGTTTGGGCTCTACAGAATCAGGTTGGTGAAATGATTGAGGAGGAGGATCAACTCAAGCTTATGGGTGCTTAGCACTTTGCTAATTTGTTTAAATATGATGGTTGTTCTAACATTGAGGATCAACTAAAAGTCATCAGGATCTTACCTACCATTATTAAAGCCAAAGAAAGATATTGTTTTCTGCTGATATTACTCTCTCAGAAATTGAAAGTGTTCTTAAGGGCTTCAAAAAGGACAAGAGTCTTTTCCATGATGGTTGGACAGTAGATTTATTTCTCAACTTCTTTGAGCTAGTGGGATTTGACATCCTTAGCGAAGCGAAACAGTCTCGGCTGGAAGGAAAGGTCTTTGGTGCCTTAAATCCCACTTTCATTACCCTCATACCTAAATGTTATAAGCCCCTTACTTGTGTAGACTTCATGTCTATTTCCCTTTGTAAATTGGTATATAAGATCATATCCAAGATTGTTTCCATCAGATTGAAACCCTTCTTAGAAAATACCATATCAGCTCACCAATTTGGATTTCTCCATAACAAACAGATTATTGAGTTAGTTGGCATTACCCAGGAAATATTGCACTCCATCAAGTTGGAAAAGCAAAAGGTTATGGTACTAAAGTTGGATCTAGTAAAAGCATTTAACCAAGTAGATTGGAATTTTCTTAGATTAGTACTCATTTTGATTGGTGTGCCTATGGATGGAGCTAATTGGATAATGGGGTGTGTCTTCTCCTCAAATTTGGTTGTCTTGATCAATGGGACCCCTTCAATTTTTTTCCCTATATCAAAGGGTATCAGACAAGGTTTCCCTCTTTCCTTTCTCCTCTTCATTATGGTAATTGAAAGCTTGAGTTTACTCATTTATAATGCACAGTGAAGGGGGAATATTGCAGGGATCAAGGTCTCATCTAGCATGCATTTTACTCACCTGCTATTTCTAGATGATGTCATATTGGTTGGGCTAGGGACCTCGGATGAATGGCATGGTTATAAAGATATAATAGACCTCTTTTTCTATGCAACTGGTATGAATATTAGTTTTGAGAATTCTTCCTTTCTGTATAATGAGGTGGATGAGGTTACTAGAGCCAGGATCTTCTCCTTGCTGCCTTATGAAATGGATCCCATATAATTTCGTTTCAAGTACCTTGGTTACTACCTCAAAACTTTGGGATACTTCTCCAATGATTGATGTTGGATTATTAAAAAATTTTGAAAGAGGATTAGCAATTGGAATTACATACTATTATCTCTTGGAGGCAGGCTAATTCTGGTTAAATCACTACTTATGAGATTGGTAGTGTATTGGCTTACCTTAGATCAGATTCCCAAATCTATTTTGCATTGTTTCATACACTCCATTTTCAATTTTCTATAGGGAATTGTGGGTGGGAATCAAAAAATGCACTTAGTCAACTGGCATACTATCTCTAGACCATATGAGTTTGGTGCGTGGAATATCAAGAAACTGGACTGGTTTAGCTTATCACATAGATTGAAAAGATGTTGGATGGTACTTAATGGTGAGGGACTTTGTTCGCACATTATTAAGCATAAATATTTAAAAGACTGGCTGGTGGATGATTGGTTACGTATTTAGAATTTCACAATCCAAGGAGCTTCCTATATTTGGAATGGATTCATCAAATATCTTGCTTGGATCACATCAGTGTTTGGGATGGAAGGTTGGGAATGACAAAAGAATAAGAATTGGTGTTGATATCATGGAAGTATTAAACTCTTCTTTTGTGCTTCCGAAGGATCTTAGAAGTTACCTGGAAGACTATGGTATAACATCACTCTATCATGCCCGTAAATTGGGGGATGGTTCTTCCTCTCTGTCGTATTGGCTTACTACTAAAGATATGGATTTGGGTGGTAGTTGGAAGGATCTTTGGACCAACTATATCAAAGGATTATCACATGGTTGTATCAGACTCATTGAGAAAAAGGAATTTCCGCTCTAGATGTTCAACAAGGACACAGGAATGGTCAATGCAAATCTAGTTTATGCACTCATTTCTTTGAGTTTACTCTCTTCTCGGCCTGTCAGTCCTCTTAATCTCATATGGAAGTGTAATAATCCTCTAAAACTGATTTGTTTCAACTAGATGTACTTGGTACATTAGATGAAATTTCAACTCAAAATGAGCCTCCTAAAAAAAATCAATAAAATAATATTTATTAATTTTGGAGGAAGAAAAGAAAAAAAGCTACTTTTTTGTTTGTATTTTCGACATATCTCCCCGTGTTTTTACTCAAATTTCAATCGGGAGAGATTTTTGGATGTGGAATTAAATTCTGCATCCAACGAATACCCACTCAGCATACTTTTGACAGACCCCGCTACCCCAAAAACAAGAAATACTTGAAAAAATGTGATGATGACATTTTCAGGTATTTCTTGTTTTTGGGGTAGCGGGGTTTGTCAAAAGTATGCTAAGGGGGAGCTCTTTGGATGCGGAATTTAATTCCGCATCCAACGAGCTGTCCTAATCGAAATTTGAGTAAAAACATAGGGAGATATGTCGAAAATACAAACAAAAAAAGTAGTTTTTTTTAATGATACCTATCCCCAAATTTATATTAAAAAGGTGTTTAAGACCTATACAGTATTTCATAATTAAAGCAATTTGATTGGCTCACACATGATGACATGGAATTTGAATTAAATTTAAAAGGCTCATTTTACATTGAAGTTTCCTCTAATGAACCGTATTAACACCTGGGATAATTTAATTAAAAGGGGATGGGAAGGACCCAATAGATGCATCTTATGTAAATGTGGTGAAGAATCGGTTAATCATCTCTTCTCAGATTGTTTTTTTACATGTGATATCATCAACTGTCTCTGTAGGATGCTTCATCTGTCAATGGATTGGAATGAACCCTCCTACTTGGAAAATTTTGAAAAGTGGTTTAGATGTGAAAAGAATTTTCTTCACCTACAAATATTCATGTCTTGGGATTTGTGACTCACTAGGAACATAGTCATATTTGAGGATTTCAAGCCCGATGCAAACTTCATTTGTCATTGTATTATGGATCAGCTCTAGACATTCCCAGTGATCGCTCATAAGAATTCCAAAAGGAGAAGTATTAGTCTAGCAACTGTTATTCAATACCCATCAGGATTTTTGATGGGGCCTCTGCAAATTTGATTAGGGGTGTTGGGGTGCACTTTCTTATCAGGCAGGACCATTAATTTAGCATAAAGATGGGTTGTGGACACAACACTAGTACTAGATTTGAAATTTTGGCTCTGTGGGATCTGTTAGTGATTTCAAAGGATTTTGGATTACCTTCTCTTCATGTTTGTGGTGACCCTAAAACCAGTATTAACTGGTTCAAAGGGATGGTTTCCCTCTCATCTCTCAATCTCAAAGGATGGTTCCAAATTATCAGGAGTCTAGAATCATCCTTTCTCCATCTAGATTTACTTCATGTATAGAGAGAATACAATGTGAAGGAAGATGGCTTATCCAAGGAGGCACTTTCATTGGCCTCTAGCATCTTATATTACCCTGAATTCACTAAAGGTGAATGTGTTGGGAATAAAACGATTCAACTTTACTAGCTTCGAGCTGGCCTACTCTTTTTATCACATCTTTGATGTCTTTTTTCATAAGTATGACGGGATTTTCTTATTACATCCTTTTCGATGTTCGAGGTAGACTCAGTTCTCCTATTATTAAAGTTTTGGCATTCCCACAAGTGCCTCTTTGGATAAGCCATGTCTGGGTTTACTTGTATACTCATGTAGCCATCATCGAAATTGGGATGGAGTTGGGTTGATATCCTATGTTATCCTATTGACTGTGTGATTAAACTTGGGTTGTTGATTCTTCATTGTATCCTACTGAGATTTTATTTTTATCAATTGGACATGTTCATTATTGAGAAGGTCCACCTTGTTCTATGACATTTACCTTTGATTCTAATGAATATCAAGGAACAACTATTTTTCTTCTGGAAAAAAAAATCTAATAGCTACATAAACTCTACACCAACGTTATCACATAATTAATTACCTTGTGTAAACACCACTTATTTTCATAACAAATATGTGACATAAAATTTATATAAAACAAAATACATGTAAATAAATGAAAGGATATGAGTCGATGCAGTAACCAGAACAAAACATCCATAGGATATCTCAACAATTTTGGATGTAACAGAGCCTTTACATATTCTCATGCCCATAAAACCAAAATTTCATTCATTAGCTTAGAAATCGAGCCACAAAGGCAAGCTAGGCATTACAGTAAATTAAAAATACTCTCTTCATCCAAACATAGGCACAGAAGTAGCCATCCCGAAACGTTGAGGGTTGGTATAGTTCATGAATTAAGTAAACAAAGTGCCAAGCAAGGAAAGCTATTATCATTTAATAAGTCTCATAGTTTCACCCATTGGTCAACCTCTCATCATTTTTAAACTACTAGGAAGGAACAAGAATAAGCAGTGCGTAGTCTCTGCAAATTGATGGGAATCTAAGATACAAGGTAAATAAAAAAGGTATCTACAAATTGATGGGAATCTGAGATACAAGGTAAATGAGAAAAGAAGTAAGGTCACTTGGTGCAGGGAAATCTCCCAAGATTCCCTCCCACAACACACAAATGGACCAATAATTCCTCTTTTAAAATTGTCTTGGGTAACTAAGAAGCCTCCAGTAAAAAAACTTAATGCTGACAACCAACATGGGCTGAGTTGGACACTCCTCAACTTACCAGTCACATCAGCCTTCATAAATGCCAAGAGCTTTTCAAAATCGGCATTGCGGTGGTTTCACGATTTAACAAATTATTTGAATGTAAATGTATTGTGCTAGGTAGGATGGATAATCATCCAAAACTATGTACTTTATTTTTTAACTCATGCCTTTATCTTATACTTGTTACATAGATTGTTCCATCTTAAATCTATTAGTCGTGTTAAATTAAAATAAGTTGTTTCTGAAGTACAAGAAACTTGTGATACTACTCAAACTATTGCACTTCTAGACCCAAAATAAATTCAAGCTAAAGCTAAATGTCATGGCACTAAGTATCTTCATTCAGGTTGTATTCGAGTAGGCATTAGTGCTTTACCACATAAAGGCTTGAACACTTTTGTTCTGCGTATAGTTTGAGATCTTACACACAATAAATTCACAGATTCTTTGATAGGAGGTGTGGTTGCTCCTCTGTCAAATGGCCCTATCTAGTCCGACTGCTATCCAAATTTCTTAGTCTATTCTTTTGATGAACACCTCAGTGATATTCTCAAACTTCAAATCAAAACCACTAGTTTTGATATGCGCATTAAATGGACCAATATCTCTATCCAGACCAGAGGATATTTTCGCCACACTAATACCATGTATCTTATTGTTCTACATTCTCCTAGCCAAGATTCTCAGGCTAGTACTCTGGTCCTTACCGATCCCTTGAACCAAAAAATTGAACATCAGACTATTAAATGGGATCAATTATCATTTCAATCTCATTAGGTTTTTGATACTCCTCGCATCCCTAAGCAGCGTGCAATCACTACTACAAATATCCAGGAAGGATCCTCCTTTTCCACTATCGCCTTCCCTCCATCTGCATCTCCTATGACTACACACTGCCTTCATACTTTGTTACAGCCTCTGCTGTCCTCTCTAGGATCTATCCCTTTTTCTATCAAATTCCCTAATTGCTCTCAACTCATATCTCTTCAGAGCTTAGCATCCCAGCATGGTGATTTCTCTACTTTAGAGCAAGAAAATACTATCTTATTTACACAACATGAAAACCATAATGCTCACAACATTATTTTTCCACCTACTATGTCCCAAGAATCTTGCCATCATCCCAAATGTGCTGATATTAGTTTTCCCCATGATGATCATGTCTTAATGATACATTCCATCCCTGCACTGAAAACTGATGACCTAAGACTCAAAGAAATCTTTAGCTACTACAGACCTCCTGGTATGCCTAAGTATGGTTTAGGATACATAGAAAAAGCCAACAAAGTCATCCCTGACTGTTGTTTCAATAATCCTCTACCATATGATATCCAAAAGCCTTCTATCCTTGAAATGCATAAATTCTTTACTCTCATAAAAGGCTGCAAAAAATGGCAAGTAGATAAAGATTGGATGAAGAGAATGATAAATTGGGATCTCTTTTCTCATTCGGATGTAGTAGAATTCAATGCATCAGTCCCCGCAAGACAAAAGCAAAGCTTAGCAAAAGAATGGCAATCCTATATTAATAATCAAGATTGTTGGATTTCCTTCTATGAATACAGAAAAAATATTTCTGAAAAACAGCTAGTCCAAATGATGGACTCTGAAAAGGGAAAAGGAATAGAAATTCCTAAACATAAGTGGAAAAGCATTGATGGGAAACAATTAGAATCCACTTCTAACTTTCCCCAATTCAAAAGTATTCTTCTTGAAGAAGAAGAGAAACAATCTAAAGTTGTGCCTCTAGTTTTGGCTAAAGAAGAATCTCAAATGAGTAACACAGATAGAAGAATATAGGTTGTTTCAGAACAAATAAATTGGACAAATGTTTCTTTAAGAGGAATGGCTGCACATACATTTGTCACAAATGATTATGCTCGTAGGAGACATATTGACTAGCTGCAGGTCACCATGAATGAATTAGTCTCCTCAAATAATTTCGTTTCTCTAAATATATCGGGAATTAGAACTGAAATCACAATAACGTCCTCTAAAGCCAAAAATCACAGTGCAAAACTAGAAGAGTTACAAGACTCTTATTCTGGAATGACTCATAAACTGTCTGAACTTGATGAGAAAACAAAAGATATCAAGTACCAAGTTAGATAAATCCAAGCAGATCTTCCTTCAAAAGATCAACCTGATAGAGAAACCCCCCTCTCTAATCTTTTTACTTAACCAGTTGAATGAATTTCTAGTGTTTATCATTCAGAAAAGTCTAAAATCAAAGAAAAATTTCCCCTCCATTTTCCTAAAGAAAGCATTGAGGCATATTATGCCCTTGTTACCCAGCTTGCACCAGAATGGGCTTTGCATGTTAAAGAAAGCCTGCCATGGAACATGTCTAGGCCCTCAGCTCCAGATTTGTATTTGAAAGGAAAGTTACCTGAAGTACCACAGTATTCTGAAGAAAGCTACTAGAGTGGAACATTGATAATATCTTTGTACGGCAAATTAGACAAGTGTTGGATAGAATGTATGTATCATATAGAATTATGTGCATGAAAGGTGTTGGAGACATTTACCATCATACACACTCTTTTTGGTCAAATTGTCCTAGTTAAACCGTTATTCTAAGTATAATTGACCTTAATTGACATCAGTGGAGCATTAATTACCATCATCCAGTCACACCCACACCTACCTACAGTCAAGGAGGCTAACTTAGCCTTCTCCTATAGTCAAGGAGACTAACGGGAGCACTCCGGGGGTGATCTGAGTGATATTAATGCACCTAATTGCTAACTAGTGTTTACAATCAGTTCAACTAGTTAGTTAAGGTGCCTCCTCTCATTAAATATATTATTTTATGATTATTTATTATTATTTCATGATTTGGAGTCAACAGAGCGCCTCCACCAACTTCTGATGGTCAATTCAGCTTCAGTTAACCTCATCGGGGTTCATTGAAGTCATGGATCACTAGCACTTGATGGTTGGCTTTGTATGACATGTGTTTGATCTCCTTTAGTTGAGATTCAGTCATTTATTGCATTCCCACTTCAGTTAGGGTTTGGTGAGTCAATTAGGGTTTTGGTGAAGTTGTTAACTGAGTGTGATTGAATGGCTCAGATTCAATTAAGCTAGACTCACTCTTTGAATTTGAATTGTCTCGTTAGGTATTCGAATTCCTCATGGATTCAATCTATTGATTGACATTGGTATTGTAACCATTCATTGTTTATTAAATATACAGAGAGGAAACCAATTCTTGTTCCAACTAACACCATTTCATGAGTATTTGTTGATTATTATTTGATGAGATTGATTATTTATTCCTATATCAATGTGCAAGATTAATATGGTATCAGAGCATATGGCAGGACAGAGATCTATCTCTCAAAAACAAGCTTTTTGACAGATTTCTCCATGAAAAGTGAGCAAAAGCTCAAAATTCCATCACTGCACCAGAAGCCAAGGATTACCACTCAATATCCCAAGTAAAGAACTTGTTGATCAAGCTTGATTTATTGACTATGCTGGGTGTGATGAAAGCTTAGAATGTGCAGGCTCTCCAACCTTATTTTTCCCTTTTTGTTTTGATTTTCAGGTTTCTACAGGTGAAGCATTCACTACAGCATATCCAAATGGCCTCCTTAGTACCTTTGTTGACTCCATACAATTTCCACTCATGGAAAAATAAAATGGAGATTCAGTTGCACTCCAAAGGACTCCGCAGAGTTGCCATGGACACTGAAGTTGAGCCTGGATCCGCCATATAAAAATCAAGATCCTTGAACAAGAAGGATGAAGCCTTCAGTTTCTTTTGCCTCTCTATTTCTGAAGACCTTCTCTTCCATCTTATAGATCTAAAGACACCGAAAGAAATATGGGACAGATTGGAATCTCTATACAGAAAGCATGATGACTTGAGAGTTTACCAACTTGAAAATGAACTCATGTCTTTCCAACCTTCCAATTTCGAGACTCTGAATGATTTCTTTACAAAGTTCAAGGATACTGTTTTACTCTTGAAGCAATGCAAAGTGGAGAAGGAGGATTATTAGCTCATCCTTTCCATCCTCTCCAAACTCGGGGCTGATTATTCAGTTTTTGTTTCTACATTCCATGTGGGGAAGCTCACAAACCCCGGATGGAAGATGCCTACACTCAATTCCTTCATTGATTCCCTAACTAATGAACATGACAAGCTTATCTAGATGGGGATCATCCGATCTTCCTGTGATCAAGCCCTCCATGTCTTGGGGCCCAAAGATCTGAAGGGTAAAGGAAAGCAGTAGAAAAATCAGAAAACTAAATTTGATGCTCCGAATCCTAGAGTTGAAAATCAGCAGCATGATGAATCTTCTGGCTCAAGGAAGAACAAAGGAAAAGGCCACAATGGGAAAGAAAAAGTCAGGCATTCTTACCACAGGAAGGTTTTTCACCCTGAACATGTCTACATGAAGAAAAATCTTGATGAAGAAACCTCTCTCCTTGAGAGGAATCACATCAATATTCTAGAGAGCTTTTGGAGAAGAGATCACCAAGATCAGGAACCACAGCATGAGAAAGGTCATGCCCTCATGGCAAGCACTTAGAAGTCCAAATCACTGCTGATTGACAGTGGAGCTTTGAATCACATGGTGGATGAAAAAGACTACTTTTCATCCTTGGAGACTGGCAAATCCATCCCCATCCACATAGGAGATGACTCCACCATCATTTCCGAAGGACAAGGTACTGTAGATCTAGAAAATGGTCTTTTTTCTAATTTTTTGTGTGTACCGTCTCTAGTAGCAAATCTCCTTAGTGTCTATCAGATGACACATAAAAAAATTCCTAAGAGAGTCTCTTTAAACCCAAATCATGTTGAGATAACAAAAATTACATCTGGGAAACTCATTGCAAAAGGCCTTGCAAATCATCATGCAAAAGCCTATGAGTTCTCTCACTTTGTTGCAGATACAAAGCCCACCGCTCTGCTAACTCATGGAAATGAGGTTAGTAGGCTGTGGCATGAGAGGTTTGGCCATCTTAATTTCAAATATTTGTAGCAATTATAGAAAAACTCCATGGTTGAAGTCCTCCCAGTCATCAAGGCAACCATGGGAGTCTGCAAGGGCTGTGTGATTGGAAAACACCCTGAGCACCAGTTCGATCGGGGGAAGGCAAACCAAGATACAAGCATATTGGGGCTGATACATTCTGATATCAGTGGTCTAGTTCCTATCACATCCATGAATGGTTCAAGGTACCTCCTTACTTTTATTGATGATTTTTCAAGGTATACATGGGTTTTCTTTCTCAAAAAGAAATGAGAAGTATGTGAAAAATTTTCTAAATTGAAGGCCTTGATCGAAAATGCCTCTGGGCTTAAGATCAAGATCTTGAGATCTGATAGTGGAGGGGATTATGTCAGTAATGAGTTTCTATAAATATGCTCCCAAAGTGGTATTCAGGTCTAGCATTCAATTCCCTACACTCCCCAGCAGAACGGAGTAGTGGAAAGGAAGAACTGGTCTCTCAAGGAGATGACCACCTGTATGTTGGAGTCAAATAAGCTTGCTGAAATATTGTTGGCTGAAGCCATGAATACTACAGCATAAATTTAGAACAAAGTGCCACATTCATCTATGAAAGGAAAGACTCCTTTCAAAGCATACTTTGGACACAAGCCAGATGTGTCGAGCCTACAGGTGTTTGGGTCCACTGCATGGGCCTGGATTCCGCTTGATAAAAGAAGGGCTTTGCAACCACAAATAATAGAATGTTTGTTTATTGGGTATCCTGATGAATATAAAGGATTCAATCTGCTAGATAGCAATCTCAAACATATCATCATCGAGAGAAGTGTCAAGTGCGATGAGCCTCTTCAGGAGGTGGAACTAGTGAAAGAGAAAACTGTTGAATTTCCTTCCTATTCCACTGAATATTTGGATGATGAAATTGGAGGTGATGACCCTAATTTGGATCCTATAATTTATGATATTAGTGTGTAGCAATCATTAGATACTGAATCAGAACCTGAAGTGCAAAATCATCTTCCTACATGGGCCCAACAGACACTCTCCTCCGCAGGAGACAAAATTGGAAATCCGGATGATCCAAGGAGAACCCGGTCTGATTTCCAAAGAGAAGGTATTGCACTCTCTTGTTCTAATAATTTGTTGTCAAAAACTTGCTATTTGATGATTATTTCAAATCCAAAATCCTACTACCATGCTCGTGATGATCCGAGATGGCAAGTTGCCATGGATGAAGAGATGAATTCTCTTCAGAAAAACACTACTTGGGAGCTAGTTTCTCTTCCTCCGGGAAGGAAATTGGTTCAATGCAAGTGGGTGTTTTAGAAAAATGTTTCTACTGATGGAAGCACCTACAAATATAAGGCAATTCTGGTAGCAAAAGGTTTCTCTCAGGTCCAAGGAGTGGACTACCATGACACCTTTGCACCGGTTGCAAAAATGGACTCCATCCGCCTTGTTTTGCCTATTTTAGCATCCAAGCACTGGGAGGTGCATCACATGGATGTTAAGTCAGCCTTTCTACATGGAGATATTCATGAGGAGATATACATGAAGCATCCTGAGGGATACATCACTGATCCATCTTTGGTTTGCAAGCTAAAGAAGTCACGACATGGGTTAAAACAAGCCCCAAGAGAGTGGTATTCCAAGATGGATGCCTTCCTTCTCTCGCAAAACTTTCAGAGATGTAGATCAGGTCCAAATGTGTATTTACATCAGCATTATGGTCATCTAATTATCATTGTTTTATATGTTGATGACTTACTAATCACAGGTAGCACAATTGCCTCCATTTTAGCCATCAAAACTACTCTCCACAATGCCTTTGAAATGAGTGATTTGGGGCTTCTAAAACAATTTTTGGGGCTCAAAATAGAGAAAAAATATGATGGGATTATGGTCAATTAGTCAAAATAAATTTCAGACCTGTTAGTAAAATTTAACATGGCTGAATGTAGGCCTGCACCATTCCCTTTCCTTTCAGGGATCAGCCTTGAAGAAGGAAAACATACAGCTCCCATGGATTGCACTATCTATCGACAACTGATTGGTAGCTTGTTGTACTTGACACATTCTAGGCCTGATATTTGTTATGCTTTGAATTCTATATCAAGATAAATGCAGCATCCTCATGATATTCATTGGAAGGAATCTAAGAGGATCCTCCAGTATATTTAGGGAACCAAGACCTACGACATTCACTATGCTGCGGACTCTGAGCTAGAGCTAGTTGGATACACAGATTCCGAGCTTAACAACCATAAATTAAGTTGTTGTTATATTAGCTTAACTATTAGATAGAATTCATTAACAAATATTTAGTAAAAAAAACGTTATCAATACTTAAAAAATATATACCTCTCCACATATTTCAAACATATTAATCTTAGTAATATGGTTATTGCTAGTCTAAACAAAAAGTAGTTTCATAACAAATATAAATCATAAATTTTATATAATGCAAAATAAATGTAAAGAAATGAAATGACACCCAGGATATGAGTTGGTACAATAACCGAAACAAAACATCCAAATGATATCTCAACAATTTGGGATACAACAGAGCTTTTACATATTCTCATGCCAGAAAACCAAAACGCTATTCATTAGCTTAGAAATTGAGGCACAAAGACAAGCTGGGTATTACAGTAAATTAAAAATAGTATGCTCGTCCAAACATAGACATAGAAGTAGCCATACCCAAACATTGAGGGTTGGTAAAGTTTGTTAGTTTTTCAACATTAAGCTAGCATTATTAGGATATTTATCTGAGAGAATAACAAGTACAACAATAAAACACAAGAGACAATGAACACAGTGTTTTTCCTTGGACACTAGTACATGTGATCAATTTTGCCACGGCAAAAACGTGGCAATATCCACGGATAAGCGTGGATATTGCCACGTCTAAGTGTTTTTTTTCCCGTGGCAACTTTTTCGTCGCAATAGCGACGACCCCTAATTTGCCGTGGATACAGCAACAAGGTATAGCGACGGGGATGCTATACCTGATACGGTTAGACTTGGAAAAGTTCCACGGCACGCCGTCGTTGTATCCACGCCTAGCCGTCGCTATATCCATGCTTCTCCATCGCTGTATCCACGCCTAGCCGTCTCTATATCCACGCTTTTCCGTCGCTATATCCACACCTAGACGTCGCTATATCCACGATTTTCCATCGCTATATCCACGCCTAGATGTCGCTATATCCACGCCCTGTATAAGTTTAAAAAAAAAAAAGCAAAGTTCCACGGCATGCCGTCGCTATAGCGACGCCCTGTATAAGTTTAAAAAAAAAAATGCAGTGTTCCACGGAATGCACAAGCACCTAACTATTCAACTACTGCAGAGTCCAACATAACAATAGCCTAGGAACTCTATCAGACAACAGAAGTGTTTTTTTTTTGTCATTGTCAGTGCCTTTCAAATCTGAATATATAAAATTGAGGGATTTTTGTATACAATTGAGCAATTTTTCAAAGCAAGAGATGCATCTGGTGGTGTATCATTATCATTTGTTGAAATCTCAAATGGGTCTATGCTCATTTTCACTAAAGCATAGGACCTCATCATTAAGAAAAGTAAAACTGATATCAGCATACAGGTCCTAACACTCATCTCTATTTGAATATCTATGTGGAACAAACTCTGAAGAGGTAGTTTTCAAATATTATATAATTACCCCTTTATTGGGTATATAACATGCCATCCCTACTCAAAATTATTTAGCCAGAAGTATTTGTTGAACCAATACTTCTCACTCGTGCTGTATCAATGTTTTTCCAGCTTTCTCCATGAGTCTTGCATTATTTCAAGTATACAAAAGTAAAAGACATTAATTTGGTAACAGAGAGAAAGAAAAGAAATATTTACATACTTGTAATTATTACAATAGATATCAATTCCACATCAAATGTAAGAAACTTCTAAATTCATGCATAGGTGTTATTCTGGCATTAGCACCAACAAAGGTCAATAGTCTGAATTTAACTAGTCCTTCGTTAGAAAGGAAAGAGGGAAGTGTTGTTGAGATTCTGAAATACATTAAGAGAACAATAAAAATTTAATTGAAATGCCTTTTCCATTATATTAAATGATGCCATTTCTGCTCGTCCATCTTCTGTGCTTGATGTGTCACGTTTGTCAATTTGTCATTTTGAGGTAGGAGAGTTGAATTGCAACATCTTTGCAGCTTAAAGCCAGGAAAGTCTGGATTTTATGTATCGCCATCCAGAATTCATGTTGCATATGGCAGGTGTTATGATGCAGCAAAAGTGAGAACAGTGATAAAAGGAACCGGATTTCAAAGGACACCAAGATGCAGTTTGGCTAAGGTAAATGGCAGGGTATACAAATTCGTGGTGGGGGTAGACTAACACCTTCATTATGAGGAATTTTATGCAATATCTGTATATCTTGGCTGGGCACATATGTAGGTGGCAGGTTATGTTCATAAAACAAGATTTATGCTACAGACCAGGAAGAGGTTAAGGAATACATGATCAACAGTCACAATAAGATATTGGGCAGTGCTTTCCAATTTACAAAGACACCCATAATGACTAGTAAGTCATCGAAAAAATATAGCCTAGAAGCCGAAATCACAAAACATAAAGTTGTGGAAATTTCATAATATCTGTAGATTGCATCTGGGAGTATGTTTTGGGAGACACAACCTATAGACCAAAGCATGAACTCCTTCAGGCTTGGCAATGTATGTGCGTGCTTTTTCTCCAAGATGATTTTCAATGCATTTTATCATTTTGATAAATTTTAGTCTCTAGTGGATATAATGACCACTTCTCAGAATCAAAACCTTGCTGGTTCCTTCTCACAATTACGATAGTAAAAATAATCTCCAGAGTCCATCTGCTCCAAGACATGTCTAGACTACACCGGCAAACCTGTCCTGGGGAATCTTGACATCACTACCAATTTGTTCTAGATTGACTTTCAAAATCTCAACTCATTTTTCTTTTCTAGAAAAGAGTTAGAGGTAGAGAAATTACTGAAGTGGCTGAGGAGACTTACAGGTAAAGCATCTCGCCTGCTCGGACTGTACATTCAAATGGTTTTGGGCCATTAAAATATCTGGGGAGCAACATTCTTTCTTGTTCATCTTGTGACAATGGTGGGTAAGGATCAACACTTAGACCATGGAACATACTGCAATGGTGTATCTAACTCTATTTTGAACTCTCCAGTTTCCTGTGATGAATTTCCAAACAACAACAAAATAAGCTTAGAGTCATATCTAGCGTCCTGCTAAGAATCATTAAAGAGATTGCATCATTTGTTCCAAAAGCAAAATACAGTGAGTGTATAATGTGAATTGCAGAGCACACTTGAAAACAATCAAATATTAGAACCTTATCCAACATACCAAGCCAAAAGAAAAGAACAGACATTGAAACAGTAAAATAAAAACCCACATAACCTAAGAAATCAAAGATCGATAAATCTGCTATCTGACGATAGAATATGCCAAGCTCTACTTTAGGAAAATGGAGGATAATATATTCTCCCATGCTGGAGGAGATAGTGCAAGGGAAGAAAAGAAATGATTCCTTCCTTCTCTTTGACATAGCTCCTGCCTCAACCCCCAAAAGGGATTGACCAACATGTAGGATTTGGCATGCTGGTGACAAGGAAGAATAAGGAAACTGTGGCATGACTGATAGATGAACCCAGCACCCCTGGTGAAAAGCCTGGAGATTTGTTTGCTATCCTTAGGGGTTTTCTTTTATATGGCAGCTAGTTGCAGGCATAGGTGTGTTGGCGGGCCTGTGTAAGGGCATTCAATAGCAGCTCAGAAAAAATAACTTGATTAATGTCCAACAAATGACCAAAAGGCGGATTAACAGGACAAAGAAATGCATTCAGTGATACCAATCTGTAGGAGTACCCTAGTCTACCCTAAAAGCATCAAAGCAAGACAAAACAAGATAAAAAAATATGTTAATTATATGCTTGTATCTTGTTTATTAAGAGCTGTGGCTAGCACCTCTTTGCATGATGAATCTGGAGGTGTTGTTGATTAGAATCATGGCATTGGATCCTCCTCTTCACCATCATCATCAGGTGGGTTCACTGGGCTTCTTAATGGAGGCCTATGTAAGGAAGAATTGCCTACGGGGCGTTTGTTCCATGGGAAAACTCAAACATATTTGTTCAACAAATATTATTTGGCATGAGAAATTGCTTCTGAGCCCCTGTAGGTTGGCTCTGCTGTTGGGAACATTCAATGGGTCAGATCAATTTAGCATGCAACAGTGAAAATTGAATGACTCCCAACCTGTTGGGGCCATCTGGGTAGCATCTGAGTGACAGCAGGCAGAAATTGCCACTTTGGTTCGTATGTTTCTAGCTTTATTGGGTTTGTATCTCCTAACACTTGCCTGTTGTGTCAGGTCCTTGATGTCTGGTGTGCCACTGTGTGCAATCCACTGAAAATCATTTGAAGCTCTCAAGGGCTCTATTTCTATTTTGGGAATAGTGATAGAGGGATCTTCTAATGGAGCTTAGATTAGATAGCCTTTTGTTTTTGTGGTCATAATCGAAAGTGATAGAAATGCCTTTTTCATTATATTAAATGATGCCATTTCTGCTCGTCCATCTTCTGTGCTTGATGTGCCACGTTTGTCATTTCCAGGTCCACATCAGGAGAACCCCTTATCGCTTTTGCCAATGTTATAAAGGACTTGAATGGTTCTATGGTTCCAGACCTTGGTTTTGCACAAGCACAGAAGATTGAAGATATATAAAATGAATGGAAAGCTGTTAAGCATGAGCAAAGTGGTCAATATTATTATTGGAATGTTAGAATTGGAGAAACCACATGGGAAATACCCTCTGTTTTTATTCAACAAGTTACAGAATCAGTTGATGGAAATACCCTCTGTTTTTGAAATATAAATTAAAAGCACACCAAGGATCATCCAGAGAATGATTATAAAAATTTGCCAGAATTGCCAGAATTTGCTCTTCGCTCTTTTCTACCTCCTAAAATGGGCATTTTTCTTGGGAGTGGGATCTCTAAATTTATATGGAGACTACTCTATGGTTATTCAG
>LPNX010387315.1:110620-263654 GCA_001517045.1 Pseudotsuga menziesii
ATACCTAAAACATCCTTTGAAAGTGCTTCTGCCTGTCCAACATCTTCAAGATGAAACTTTCGAATGAACTGATGCACACACAAAATCTCTTCAATAATAGCCAACCAATAGTCACGACGTGAATGTCCTGTAAGTTCTGGAAACTCCATAACCACTGGTTCAGGTCTGTAGAATGAACTTTGAAATTTTAATTATATGGGCAAACTAATATCTGCAAGCATCTACAGAAACTAGACGCTAATGTAACATTTGAGAGCCTCACAACCTATCACCCAACTAAGATAACATACAAGAAGTGGCCATGATGAGTCACCTACGTAGATATTGATTTATACATAAAAGCCTTGTCAAACAACCGTACACCCCACAGTCCAGTCAGCTCAGGTTTAACAACCTGTTTCAAATCAGCTGATAAATCATATTTTCTGGCCTTATCATATGATACAATGCCCAATGCCTCAAAATAAAGGGCATGGTCTGTCAGAGTCAGCCGTCCTGAAACATAAACAGAGTCAGTCCTCTTGTAGCAAAAACATCATATAATGCAATAAACAAATATATATACAGCTAGAACCTCATATTAGAAAGGTAACTTGCAAATAGAAAATAAATAAGCACAAACTCTTGATGGAAAGAAAATAAGAGACGCACCAGGCCACACAGAGATGCCCAAATGCTGGAGAACAGGTTGAGTGGTCACAGTACCATCAATATCTATGATCATTTCTCCTTTGTCTAAACGGAGACTAGAAAGATGAGAGGATAATGACTGATTTTTCAACATTTTGATAGCTCTGTAAAAGAAAATTTATGAAATATTCACTGAAACTGTTGATTATGTTTACCATCAAGCCCTAACTGGCATCTATGAACTTTCAAAGACTAATAAAGAAACACAATCCATTTAAATATATGTAAACCCTATTTATCATTTTATCTCACACATGCAGATTTATCTTCAGCCCCAAAAACAAGAGGCTAGGGGATTTTTCCACAATGATCTCAGGAGTTGCAATTGAATGTGAGGTCTCTTTTTACAGGCTTTCTTTACAACTCTAGAATAAAATAATAATAGAATGCTCTAGCGTAAAGAGAAAACTTAGTGTCAGTCGGGCACTTTGGTAATTGTTCAATTGCCCAAGCACCTAACTATTCAACTACTGCAGAGTCCAGCTCCTTCAACTACCCAAACTAATTTGTGGAGGGGAGAGGAGTCAATCAAAGTCTCTCAATCAGAGCATTTATCTAGATCAGCCATGTTGCATACACTGCTGTCTTGTAGTCTATCAAGGATGATGATAGATAATTCCTTCACTGCTGGACCGAGGACTGTAAAGGTTTCAACGAGGATGCTATCTTACTGGATGTCACAACTAAACACTATTCCTAGAAATACATTTATCACTTGCTATCTATTGACTTTGATGATGCAAAACCCTGGCTACATAGTTCTGAATCAGATCTGCCCAGAAAAGGGAAGGTATAACTGCTGGAAATGTTGGTCAGCTGTACACAAAGCTTGTTGCCACAAATTCAGTCCCTGTAGACCCCTCAAAACAATAGCTTGCTGACAACCTTTCATATGTTCATCTTTTAAAGATGGGAACTTCTGTTTACTATTTCAGATCTAGAAGCACATGGAACCGTACTCTCTATTAAAAAATGGAAGCAGTTCTTCATTGTTGGTCATAAACAACGAATGTACTATAGGGCTGAAAGGACACTGTATATCCTTGAATTAGGTTTGTCTCCTAGCTGTTATTTTGTTGTCACTAAGTGAGCCCTCTTTTAACTTCTGAATGTTGACTTAATGATCATGATTGTAGGCTTTGAAGAAGGGTATTACTGCTGTTGCAATCTGCTAAAAACTCCACCTATAAGCTATCACAAACAGGCTCACCAATCCCTTATAGCTGTTGTCATTAGGTCTGCCCCTTTTGTGTGAATTTTAATAAGTATCATATGCTGGAATGGTACCCTTACTGGTGATTCTAGGATTGTTTTAAGTGCAAAAATGAGCACTGTTATAAAAGCGTGCTACTAGCCAAATATTTTTTTACTATCAAGGATGAACAAATAGGATCCTTCCAGCACACCTCAGACTTCATCTACATCATAAATGAAATGAAGAATGTCAATATGACACATATCTTGTAGACATATATGTCTGTCCCTTTTTAATAATGAGTCAAGGCATAGGTCAGCCCTGATAAACCCATCAACATAGGTCGGTCCTAGAAAAATTCTTCAGTACAGGTGGGCCCCAAAATATCTTCACCGGTCTTTAATGCAGGCTGGGTGCTCTCATTTATAGCTGTTACATTGGGTGCTTCAAACCAGACTAAATGCTATTACATACATTGTGAAATCATGTTAGAAGTGAGGGCTTTTTTATGCTCATTTCTCTAAGATATACTTGATCTTTGAAGAAGTTACCAGAAACTGGGAGTCTGGGTTTTGAAACTGGTACTCGATGGTAATAGCTCCAATCCATTCAGTCAACCCGATAAACAAATGATGAGAACAAATAAAGAATGCTGCAATGTAGGCTCGTTAAAATCACATGTCAGGACTCTTCCTTCCATTGTCAATACTCTTGAAACAGCTCCCACATTTTCCCATTTTAAGCCGAGTTAGTTCATGTATGATCCCTTGAAACCCCTACTGGGAATACAACATTCCTGATAAATAGCTGCAAAAAACAAAACCCCAAAACACAAAGGCTGTCAAAAAACCATGTTCAAAATTCTATTTTACATAGCAATATGAAATTTCTATTTTAATTTTTTTTTCTCTCTTGTACTTGTTCCAAGCATAAAAAAAAACTCTTCTTTCTGCATGTCAGCACCCATAGGACAATAGGGTGAAAACTCAGAAAACTGGCTATAGCTATTGTAAATATAAAGTCATCATGAAGGTAGGTAGATAAGAGTTGTAGAAATGAGTGACAAACAAGAGGTTTTCTCTAGATTTCTAAAAAGTTAATAATTTCCTAATTTAAAGAAGCCTTTGATAAACCAACATTAGAAATAGCATACCTTTGATAGACCACACTGTTTTGGTATGAAACATTGAATTAAAAATGATTGTGGTATATCTCGAAGATTCCATAAACATTGACACTATCTGTAGAAGTGATAGATTTGAAATAGCATACCTTTTCAACAAGTCAAATCTAGGTGCCATGATGGGAGGCTTGCACCTGGTGGCTCTAATCTTAATGGGCTAATGCCAGTTCATTTAAAGACAGATTTATGATATTATTAACATCTATTTGAATAAGGCTGGTTAATTTAAAATCAACACTATAATCTGGATTACACAGGATTTCCCCTTCATTTTTGGTATGCACAATATGTACTTGAGGTTTTGAAACCTTCAAAGTTGATGTAGGACTGGAAAAATAATGTTTTTCTTTCTTTGACTTTCAAGAAAATATGCTTGTTCTACAACACGTGGACTGTAGTCATCTCTTTGTTTTAAAGTTGTAAACTACCTTTTGTTTAGACTTATAAGTGAGCACTTGGTGCATTTATATGATTTCGAGCTGCTGAGACTCAAGGCTCAAATATAACTTCGTACTTATGAGGTGCCCATGTGATCTCCACATATCATTTTAACATGATTAAAGCCAATGGATACAATGGTGAGATAGTGAAAGGGAATGATGGAAGAAAGTAAGAAGATGAGAATGGATAGTAGATGGATTGTGGTATGTCCCTATCAAGACTAACAGATATTTTCCATATTCTACAACCCTTGCTGGGGATAGAAGTTTCTCCAAAGACTAACGTTGAGGTTGGTCTCTTATCTTGGAAGATGGGTGACATTATGGAGATTGTTGCAGATCTGCAACCAACAAAGATACTGCATATTTCAATCTTCAAGATATCTAGTGTTAAGGCTAATTTGTGGGAGTCTCAAACTACCCAAAAGCTTCAAATGTCCAAGCTAATGCTGCAAAAGAATGTTAACCCTCTAGCAGCTTAGTAAGAGCTAACCTAAAGTCACAACAAATTTGTTTGCTTTGTAATTTTGATGTTTTATTTTCTTTGAATTTTTATGCATATTTTCTATATTTTTATATTTATGTAATTTAAAGGAGATCTAGGGCTTGAAGCCAAAAATTCAAACACAACAACAGGTTTTCTTAAGGGTTTTAATATTTTCTATTTTTTTTAGATTTTTTTATGATGAGGATCTAGGGTCTCACACATCAAAGTAAAGAATTTAGATTTAAACCCTAGGTTACGATAATAAAAGAGATATAAAGTTACAATGAAGATCCACGAAGTGAATCTAAGGTGAACTCAAAATTACAGTTTTGAAACCCTCTTGGAAAGAAGGAACCCTTCTAATGCCAATGAGAGGTGGAAGCCTAAAGACAATCCATGTCCTCTCCTGTCACTCTTACAAAGAAATGCATGTAAAGCCCAATGTTAAAATGAGTTTCCACTCCTATGAAGCCTAAAGACAATAAAGGAGAAGAAAGACCATCACCCAAACCCTTGATAAATTCTAACCTTATGAACATGAATTAACCCTGGACTAGCCCAAGCCTAAAGTACCTTATAATGCCCCAAAAATGCACCAATAATAAATGGTATTTAACCATCTCAGTTTTTCTGAGTGTGCATAGTCATAAAGGGAAAATTTCTATGTAATTTTGTGTCAAATTCCAAGCAAACAACACTAATGACAACCAATCTCTAAATCAAGTCCAAATTTTGTAGTATGTAGCCTAGGAAAAGCCTCAAATTTTAATGTATAGAGTCAATATTAGACAGCTCTTCAAATAGGACACAAATTCCATAGGACACGGCTCTTCAAATAGGACACGGCTCTTCAACATTTCTCGGCTAGACTAACAAGGCAACAAGATCACTTGGTGCCATAAAGACCTAATCTTAATGACAGAAAATTATCTCGATTGTTACACATCATTATTATTGATGCAAACCCAGCTCATGGCAAATTTTAGAAATTGTCTAATGTTATGCTTGTAGATGTGATGAAAAAAGATACTTCAAAACAAATATGGATCCATCAAACTAGTTGAAAATCCAAGGTCCAAATAAGGGAAACAACGTATTTTCTTTCCAAGGAAACCCAGTGGATGCTTACCCACATTCATGGATCGCAATCCTTAGTAACTCATCAATGTAGACTAGTGCATCTCATCCAAATCAATGACTTTCTAGCACAAAACTACCCAAATTCCCATCAACATTGACAACAACTGATTAAGCTAACACATGACTCATTTTTCAGCAAACCTGACAATCTTGAAAGTAGTCAATCTGAGGAAATACAATAAACAGTGCAACAATCCATTTTCTCATAACCACCCCACTCAAATTTGCACCAAACCTGAATCATCCAAGATTTAGCCAACTAATTGAACTCTGTAATCAAAATAGCTATTAGTCAAATTGGTTAACCACAAAAGTGAGTTATAAATGCATAGGTGTCACAACATATGATACGATGGTTGCTAGTAAATGAAATAGCCTCTTGGAATAAAGGGTCTCTGTTGGAATGCCTTGAAAGTTGGATATCAGATAAATATACTAAAGCACATAGAGCCTTGCCATTGAGGTAGAGTGTCATTGGAATTAGGAATATATTAAGAAATTGAAGTAGAGTGCTACTGGAATCAGGTCAGAGGACACTCTGGTATGGTCCAAAAATCCATCCTCGGGTAGGTTCACAATGTGTTTCGGATAAAAATCCATATATGAAGCAGAAGAATCCAAAGAGCTCCGGTGATGGAGGAGAATTTTGAAGATTGGATTCAGTTCCTGGTTGAATCCTGTACTAATACCTTAATCATTTGGAAAGGCTTAAGTTCTTTCTTTTCCCTTGAGTAGGAATTGGCTTGCATGGAGAAAACGTGATGAAAAAAAAAACTAATATTGAAAGGGATCCATGGATAGAGTGCAATGGCCAAATTCAACTATCCTGATGCTTTGACAAAATCACTAAATTAGTAAATGGTCAAGGTTAAAAAGTCCTTGCAGATGTAGTAGGCCCAATGACAACCACTTTATGGCACTGAGGCTAGTTGGGGACAGAGGCTTTGAATTTAAAACTTTTAAAGGTCAAGATGCAGTGCAATAGCTGGAATTTATTAAAAAAAATGAGACAGAGTACCATCAGAATTAGGAATATATTAATAAATTGAGGTGAAGTACCATTATTAGATCAGACGACACTTTGGTATGGTCCAAAAACCCATGCTTAGGTAGGCTCACATTGAGTTTGGGATATAAAGCCATATATGAAACATAAGCATCAAAAGAGATTTGGTGATGGAGGACAACTTCGGAAGTAGGAGCAGTTGGATCTTTTGGTATGCAAAAGGTAGCTTTGAGACCCCTGTACAATCAAGTTAAAACGCTGGAACACAATTTTGGAGAAATTTCCTATTTCCATATCTTTATCAAGAACAACATGAACGCTGATAATTTCTCCAAGCAAGGGCCTTATTTGAAAGAAGAGACTTGGCAGATTGGGATCAAGAAAGTTGGTGTACTATTGCCAGCATTAAAAAGACCTCCTAAGATACACTTGTGCAGCAGGCTTGTGTAGCACCAATTCATAGTGCACATGAACAAGAATCTTTTATTTTGAATCTTTTCTTGGTACCAAGACATGAAATATAAATTAATATAATTATACAAAGCCCTAAAAACAATTGTTTTATTTTGCAGGTATTTTAATATAATAATACAAAGACCTGAATAATATTAAATTTTGCAGGCATTTTGTAAAAAAATGTATTTGTTCTTGTAACATGAAATGAAATATAATTTAATTCATTAATACAAACAAAATTCACATGGTATATTTTTACTCTGCCTGCAGATAAACAAATTGTTACTTTTTAACAAAAATCTTTCATGGTTGAGTTCAAATATTGTGTGTTTTTCTGCAGGAAAGATTTGTTTTTATATGAGTTTCTTACAATAACTAATCTACCATACATGCATTTCCACCTTTCTATCATGCATATAGTTACAGTGTACACCATTTGAGATCATTTTAAGGGTCTTCTTACAATGCCTTTGCACATAAAGGGCTTCAAGGGAAATTGCTAGTAAGATACGCATCACAAGCGATTTGAAAGGTAGGTAAAGACCTCTGAGCTGCATAATACATAAATTTCAGGGATTGAAATTAGAAACTGGAGTGATTACACTTATTCTTCTTCAACCTCAGTTATTAATAATTGCTTCGTGTATTTTGTGCTTTAACTGTGTTTCTTTTTATCTATGCAGCTGAGAGTAAATTGGCAAATATCAACATTCTGCTACAGGAAAAAACCACTATAGATAAAAACATGTGGAACAACATAAAATACATAACATCAAACTGCACAAAAAATAGGGTGCTGGACAAAAACGTTATCAAGGGTGGAGAAAGCTCCAAATGATATATTTTAAATTTGCAAACCCAACCAAGGAGGGTCACAAACATCCTCCTCCATTGGTATTATTTGCAGCATACTATAAAGCATCGGCAATCCAATGCAATACATATTAGGCCACTTCATCTGTCAGAACCGTTGCTCAATGATGCAGTGTTTACTCTGCCCTCCATCTTCCAATCTCCTCTTCAAGCTAGCTCCCCGAACAAGTTTCACTACTCTTGGCTGTTAGGGCTACGTGGTGGAATGCCCACTTGCCTTTTTAATTTTGCTAAATTTTTCCACGTGATGAATCTGGCTCTCTCCCATCAGACAAAAACAAAAATGGAATATATAGTAGCAGACCCAGCTCAACCTAGAACAAAAATGGGACGAACTATAATTACTAGACAGATTTGTCATAAATGAAGGTGGATCCTTGATGTTTGCAAGGTTTCAGACAGGAAACCTGTTATTTCAAAGTTCCAACACATGCATTTATGGAAAGCTTGTCTGGTGCTTAAGGTTTGAAGTAGATTAATAAGTGGACAAACTCACTTTTGTTTCGGGTGGAAAATCTCTCTTAAATATCTAGGAATTTTACAAGAGTTCCAGCTGAATGATGAGATCTTGGACTATGGAACTTGGCCCTTGAGGACTTTGGCATATTTTGAAAGTTTGAAACAACCCAGATGGTTGAAATTTGAAAAAAATAAAAACAGATCAAGATGAAACTCTACCTTATTGGGAAAAGATGGACTAGCAAGAAAGGTTAGGTTGAGCTTGTTTACTTATTAACTCATGCCTTAAGGTTTGCCTCAAAGCCTAACATCCTTGGGTTGCTGCTGTACAAGGAGATTTATTATTTTTTATCATTTCACTAACTCAAGAAACAAAAATAAAAAGATGAACTCACCATGATGAATGCCTTTCCTCATTTTCCTTGCTGCTAAAAAAAGATACATCCTCATAAATAGATATTTATTGGTGATTTTGCAAATTGAATATCCTTAATTTACACGATAAATTTGCTCTCTGCAAATGTTATTTGTCTTTTATAGAAACCATATTGTATACAACTTGATGAAATGGTAATTTTAGGTTTTGAGTATTTTTACTTCTCGAATCCCACATATCTTTATACCGTTCAAGGTCATTTAAGTCGCAATGATCTTACTATACCTTTGCACCGTAAGCCCTTTAAGGGAAATTGCTAGTAAGATACACAATACAAGTGATTTAAAAGGCAGGAAAATACCTCTTAGTTGCATGATTCATAATTTTTTAGGATTAAGCCTAGAAACTGCAGTGATCTCACTCAAACTTCTTCAACCTTAGTTATGACAAATTGCTTCGTGTATTTTTTGGCTTAATTAGGTTTCTTTTGTCTATGCAGGTGACCATGAGAGCAAATTGCAAAATCAAGATTCCACGCAGAAAAGCCAGTATAGATAAACTATGTCAAACAACAACATAAAAGACATCCACATCAAACTACAAAATAAATGGCACGGTAGAAATCTCCAATCCAGGATAAATAAGATTCGAGTGATATATTTAAATAATGAAAACCCAATCAGGAAAACAAACATCCTCCACTGGAATATTTTGTAGCATACCATACAACATCTGCAATGAAATACAATACAATAAAGCCAGTTCGACTGTGCAGGGATACAGAATGGTTACTCAATGATGCAGTGTTTGCTCTCCTTCATCTTCCAATCTCTTTTCAAGCTAGCTCCGCAAACATGTGTGACTGTTATAGGGAGTTAGGGCTAGGTGGTGGAGTGCCCACTTGACTTTATTCTATTATTTTCCCATTTGGATTTTGCTAACCACTTCCAGACTACAGTCAGGTTCTCGCACATCAGATGAAAAGAAAATCAGAATGTATAGTAGCAGTGGCAACTCAACCTAAAACAAAAATGGAGCAAACTTTAAGCATTAGAGATACTTGTCATAAATGTAGGTGGAACCTTGATGTTTTGTCAAGTTTAGACAGAAAACTAGCTATATCAAAGTTCCAAGACAAGCAGTTATGGCAAGTTTGTCTGGTGCTTAAGTTTTGAAGTTAACAAGTGGACAGATGGACTTTCTTTCCAGTGAAAATTCTCTACAAAATATTTAGAATTTTACACGAAGTCATAGTTCTAGGTGATTGAGGAAAATTTCAACAATGAAACTTTTCCATCAAAGGATTTGGCACATTTTAAGACAACCTAGATCCTTGAAAAAACTGAATAGTTCTGGATGGAACTCACCTCATCAGAAAATACGGACTGACATGAGAGGTTGAGTTTGTTCATTTATTGACTCACTCCTTAAAGTTTACCCAAAAAACTGACAACCTTCTGTTGCTGATGTGCTAAAGGAGATTTATGATATTTCATTACTTCCCTCACCTTAAAAATTTAATTAAATTAAAAGAAGAGTGGAACTCTAAATAAACTATAAACAGGCATAGATAAATCATAATCTTTCCCGTGGAGTAGGCTAAACTACTTCTGGTCTGCTGACTACAACACAGCAAGGTCAGTAGTCACTACTGAGGGGTGACACTTCCCCATATACGGCAGGACCCATATGGTCAGAGTTGAAGCTGAACACCCTATGCCATTTATAGGATTACTTAATTTTAAGTAAGCATTGTGTTGTTGTTCTAGAGGGAAAGCTGAACAGGAGGAAGTGTCTTCCATAAAACCCAAGCACAGGAAAGTAATGCTGACTAAATAGTGTCTATGCTATACCCACTGACCAAATACTACCTATGTATATGGTAAAACCACTTCTGGCTATAAAATCGCTTCTGGTAAAACCACTTCATGTGCCCTTCACTGGATTACAATCTCGGCATGAGGATTTATGGGGATCCTTAGGGCAAGGTGACAATACCATGATAAAAAAAAATCCTCATTTTTCTTGCTGCTTATAAAAAGAGATACATCCTAATTTAGGGAGCCCGACAACAGCCTCAACAACCACATCAACCAAATTTCAAGTGGATGTCAGTGATTCGAGCACGCAGTGCAAGATGACAGAATTCTTCCACGGAATTCACACAGAGCCTGCCAGTGAAATGGTCGAGTTCAAAACCCCGCATTCTTAAAGTATAACCATGGAACAGAGTAGGTAGGACGAATTCGAATCCTGTATGAGCACTAGTAATCATAAACACTCTGTTAATGAATGCTCGAATCGCTTCGAATGAATACAAACCCTAACCGAACTGACGGGTGTTCAAATCCTATACAGGACCTAACACAACTCAGATTTAACAGTGCCGTAAAATGTGGTAAGAGCAGAGAAATTGCCACTTGAAGTTCCAGTAGCAACAACTACCTAAGACAAATCAGACAAGTTTCTAAAAAAAATTCTTAAGAGCAGCCATGATAACTTACCCTTGTTACTTTCTGCGGCAGATTTGGCTAAATTAGGCTGGGGATAATGCATCAGTAAATTACCAGGCCTACCATTCGTGACCCCACGGCCTTGGGCACCAGAACTATATCTCTGATGAGGTACAGTGGCATGACATATTCCATCAATCATGTTCCGAAGCTCCAGCAATAGGAAGAATGCAATGAAGCTCCCAAAGCGTAGTCGAATTCCAATTCCAATACTTGCTAGTAACCAAATCCCATTAATCCACCGTGTGAACCCGCATATCCAAATGAAATCCCACGAATCCATGAATTCACCACCGTCAAAATGTATAAATTTCAAGATTTTACCGACAAAATTCTTATCTCTGTGCCAAAGTCTGGGCATCCAGCATATGGCCACCCATCTCCCTGGTACACAATATGAAGGCTGGATGACTTCTATGAAGTAAATTGTTCCTTCCATCCGATGGACAATCTGAGAATCCCCGACATGGGTAGGAAGAAGTTAAATTCTCTGTCCATCCATTGAAGGCTGCCGGACCAAGCGGTTGTTGCAGACGGGGTATAAGGGTTTGAGAAGTCTCGTTCTAAAATTTATTTATTTAAAATTTTCAAATCTTTGATAGCATTTTACCTTAAGGCGTGGATATAGCGATGGAAAAGGAAAGGCGTGGATATAGTGACGGCAAGGTGTGGATATAGCGACGGCGCTTCTCTATTACATCAGATTTTACACTAGAAAGTAACAAACGTGGAAAACCTCCGTGGAAAAATCCGCGCTTTTGTACTAGTGGGAGAAATCATAAATGGAGAAAACCTCGCAAATTCTTTAGACATAGAATCAGCACCAAAACAGTAAAAGCCCAAAACAACAAGTGGCCTCCCGACAGTAGTAATCTTCTTCTTGTCTAGCCCCAGTATCTTCTCCTTCCTCAACTATGTGCTACACTTGAGTGTGTATGGGTTGTGTGATAAACATAGAATCCAGTTCTTTATTTATACTAACCTCGACATGACTATAACCCTACTAAGGCCGACCTCTACCAGGAGAGTCTAATAACCCTAGTGCCTCAGAACTGCGGGGACTTTAAACCTTAGACAATTAGAGGGTTACCCATAATGACTTGACATGACTTGTTTACATTGTTGATCCTCTCGATCGGAACATCAGGGCATGAAAACATGACTCAATTACATTATAGATACATCTCGGAATAAACATCGAGTTACAATACATAAGATAACTAGATGAATACATTCCAAAGTTACAAATACATCAACACTCCCTCTTAACTAGGAAGGTATTCTTTCGACACAATTTTCAGTATTGGTCTTCTTCTCTGTATCAGCTGGATCATCTCATCTTCTACCTCTCAACTCTTTTGAGTCTTCAAGTCATATTCATCTTCGAATTTGGATCATCTCTCGATATATATCATCACAGGACATCATCATTGGATCTAGATCATCACTAGATCGGGATCATCACTAGGCATCATCACTGGATCTGGATCATCACTTGATATGGATCATCACTACTGGATCATTATCACTGGTGCTATCTCATGATTCTTCTCATCACAGGAATTTCTATAGAACCAACCCTTTTTCATGCTCGTTGTAGGCCTAGCCTCCAAGTAGGTCTTCTTCAGCACTTATATTTGACCTACTCGTCAGAAAGGCATAGTACTCACATCCATCTAGGATGGAACCACATCCTACCACAGTGATGGAAGAGTTCTGTACTTCCATCTAGGCTAGAAACACATCCTACCATAATGATGGAAGATTTCCGTACTTTCATCCAGGCCGAAACCACATCCTACCACAATGATGGAAGATCTATGTTCTTCCATATAGGCCAGAACCACATCCTACCACAATGATGAAAGACTCTCATCTAGGTTGGAACAAATCCTGCTCACAATGATGAAATATTTCTGCACTTACATTCATCCAGGTGGGAACACATCCTACTCACAATGATGAAAAGGCTCTGCACTTACATCCATCCAAGCAGGAACACATCCTACTCACAATGATGGAAGGGCACTGCACTCATATCTGATCTTGTTGGAACCAATCCTATAGTCACGTTAGAATGGCCCCCAGTTCTCCTCGACTGAGCTACCTGGTAACTGACCAGGTGCCTCCATTCTCCTCGAGAATGGCAGTTTCCCTTACATCCGACCTTCTCGTCAGAATGGGAAACACTCACATCTGACATGGAAGGAACTTAATCCTTTCGCCATGACAGAATGGTTCATCCCTTACATCTGATGAAGTGGGAACACATCCCTCTATCACATCAGAATGGCTACTCAGTCCTATACTGAGTTTTCCTAGTACCTAACCAGGCAGCTCCATTCAAAGAATGGAAATTGCCCTTACATATGTCCTACTCGATAGAATGTCCAGCACTCATATTTGACATGGAAGGAATCAATCCTCTTACCATGATAGAATGGATCAGCCCTTATATCTAACCTACTCGTCATAATGGCTATGGATCTCAGCACTCATATCTGACATGGAAGGAACCAATCCTCTCACCATGATAGAATGTATTAGCCCTTACATCTGACCTACTCATCAGAATGGCTATGGATCTTAGTACTCATATCTAACATGGAAGGCACCAATCCTCTCGCCATGATAGAATGGATCAGCCCTTACATCTGACCATGGAACCAATCCTCTCACCATGTCAGAATGGCTACTGGACTCATCACTTTCCCTTGGAGGAAACCTCTATCTGGATAACATCAAGATTCTCCCTGAAGTACTTGAACTTCACCCTAGCCAATGGTTTTGTCAATACATCAGCTATCTGTTCCTCCGTCGCAACATACTGGAGCTTCACTGCTCCCCTCTACACCATATCCCTAATATAGTGGTACTTGATCTCGATATGCTTCGACTTGTCATGTAACACTGGATTCTCTGACAACTTTACGCAACTCTAGTTGTCACAATGTATACAAGTAGCATCCAACCGGAGATCAAATAAATCAGACAGTAGCTTCTGCAGCCGTACTACCTCAAAACTAGCTGCACAAGCTATGACATACTCTACTTCAGCTGTACTCATTGCCACATAGGATTGCTTCCTGCTAAACCAATAAATCACACCTAATCCCATACTGAAGCAACACCCTAAAGTGCTCTTCCTATTGATGGAACTGCTTGCCCAATCTGAATCAACATAACCCTCCAGGTTAATCTTCTGGTTCGCATCGTACTTGAGCCCATAATCAACTGTACCCTTCAGGTACCTCAAGATATGCTTTGTAGCAATCAAGTGAACATGTCTCGGATCTATTAGGAACTGGCTCAAGGTGTTCACCACAAAGCAAATATCTGGTCTCGTGTTTGTCAGGTACATCAATGCCCCAATCATCTAACGATACATCATAGCATCAACCGACTTTGATGAAGCATCGCTTAATAGATTCAGGTTCGATGCCATAGGCGTGGCCATAGCCTTATAGTCCATCATCCCAAACCTCTTTAGGATCTCTGCCACAGACTTCCCTTGTTTAAGGAAGATTTCATTTGCACTCTACCACACCTCCATACCTAGAAAGTAATGCATCATCCCCAAGTCCTTCATTTCGAACTCAGCAGCAAGCTTTCTCTTCATATTAGCAATTAACCCATCCGTACCTGTCACAAATAGATCATCTACATATAGTAGAAGCATCACTGGGTTTCCATCTTCAACCTTGTAGTAAAGGTTGGAACCTGCTTTACTCTTGGTAAAGCCCAAATTGATAGAAAGCTATCAATTCTATCGTACCAGGTCCTGGGTGCTTGTTTCAAACCATACAGGGCTTTCTTCAATCTGCATACATGAGACTCTCTGTCATGTGTCTCAAAACCAAGTGGCTGTTCTACATACACTTCCTCTTCCACTACACCATTCAAGAAGGCACTCTTGACATCAATATGGTGTATCTTCCATTTCATCACTGCAGCCAGAGCAAAAACCGATCTGATGGAAGTGTATCTGGCTACAGGTACGAAGGTTTCTTCATAATCTATTCCTTCTTTCTAAGAGAAATCCAGAGCCACAAATCTTGCCTTGCATTTTTCAATGCTACCATTTGCAGCATGCTTGATCTTGTAGATCCATTTGGAAGTTACAATTGAATTCCCTTTTGGTCTTGGGACAACATCCCAAACATCATTATTCATGATCGATTGGTGTTCTTCAATCATAGCATCCTTTCATTCTTTTTGTTCTGCTACCTATTCGTAACTGGAAGGTTCTTTATCAATGAAATCACATAGTAAAGCTACATACCTAGAGTAGGATTTGGTCCTCTTTCTTTCTCTATGATTCTCTTCGGGAGCTCCATATCTCTCTGCACCTTGGATAAGTTCTTGTACCCAAGCAGGTTTCCTCTTATGAGGATTATTCTCCAGAGGTGGATCTACAGGTCTTTGAGTTTCTTCGAAATCTCGATCTTCTTCTTGAGTTTCTTCATTCATGGTTGTATCATGAATTTTGGGTGCTTCTGCTTCTTTGGGTTCTCCAGCGGGTCTTTTTCTAGATTTGTTGTAGGTTGTGTCTTCATCAAATGTCTGATCCCTACTGATGTCAATCTTCTTGTATCTTGGGAAATATATTCTGTAAGCCTTCGAGCTTTTAGAATATCCCACAAATATACCCTTCTTTCCCGAAGGATCTAATTTTGTTCTCTTCTCTTTTGGAATGTGTATGTACACAGGACAGCTGAATATTCTGAGATGGTTGACTTCTGGTTTCTTGCCGTAGAAGACTTCTTCAGGATTTCAGTTCTCGAGTACTCTCTGTGGAGTACAGTTCTGTACATACACCGTTGTTCTGGAAGCTTCAGCCCAAATATGGATAGGAAGATCTTTATCATGAAGCATGGCTCTTGTAGCTTCCATGATATTTCTGTTCTTCTATTCCTCAATCCCATTATGTTGTGGATTATAAGGAGTGGACAACTCCCTCTTAATCATAGATTCTTTGCATAGATATTTGAATTCATTCGAAGTGAATTCTCCGCCATTATCTGATCAAAAATTCTTGATCTTCTTTTCAGTGTGGTTCTCCATCAAGTCTTTGAATTCCTTCAACTTGATGAATACTTCGTCTTTGTTCTTCATGAAGTAAACCCATGTCTTCCTAAAAAAGTCATCAATAAAATAAACATAATATGTGTACCTTCTTAGTGAGTTTGATGACATAGGACCGCATACATCGGAGTGGATGATTTCAAAGATTCCTTTTGCTTTTCTTTCACTGCTTGGAAATGTCTTCTTTGTATTCTTTCCTTTTGCACATCCTTTGCAGACCCCGTCATGTTTTGCTTGGAATTATGGAAGACCTTCAATAGCTTTTCTTGCAATAGGTAGTGCTCTGTAATGCACATATGCAAGCCTTCTATGCCAAAGTTCACTTGGATCTACTGTGTCATGGACCAAGGCTTGTTCTGGAGGCCCTTCAATTTGTACAAACCTCCTTCTTGTTCTCCAATTACCACTGCATCATCGATAGGCTTTCCTCTTGGACACATGATGACTTGACCATCTATGAATTCAACCCTCATTCCTTTTGCATCCAATGATAATATTGAGAGAAGGTTCTTCTTGAGTCCTGGAACAAACAATACTTCCTTCATTGTTAGAGACTTTCCAGAGTCTAGCTTATAGGAAAATTCCCCACTACTTTTTATTGGATATTGGTAGTCATCTCCTAGTTTCACCTTGTGAGGTGATTCATGTTCTAGCAGTCTCACAAAGGATTCTTTGAATATAGTCATATGTTTCGAAGCTCCACTGTCTATAATCCAATCATCACTTCCATGAGTAATGTTACCTATGAGAGCAGAAATCAAAACATATTCATCCTCGCCTGAAGAATCTTCACTTTCATATCTGGTTCTTTTCTTGGATGGTTCATCATCGTCTACAACATGAGCATCATGTCTTCTTTTTTTCCCCTTATTCCTATGAGAGTGGACCTTGTTCTTAGGATAGTCTTTTTCAAAGTGTCCTATCTCATCACATGTATAACATCTTAATCTAGATAGGTTCTTTCTATTGTTATCTCTATGATGAGGATTCTTACCTTTGGAGTGATGAGTACTTCTTTTGCCTTTCTTGGAGTGAACTGTGAGAGCTTGGTATTCACTTCCCATATTCTCTTCTCGAGTTTCTATCCGTGCTTATTCTTTAGAAAATTCTTCCCATAGTCTGTTGAATTTGACTAATTTCTTTCTGGCACAGATTCCTTGGATGAAATAATCCCATGACCTAGGAAGGCCATTTAGATTTTTCATCATAATCTCTGCTTTCTCCATTTCTTCATCTACAGCTTCTAATTGTTCCTTTATCTGAGAAACCCTTATGAAGTAAGACTGGATGGTCTCTACATTCTGAATCTTCACATTCTTCAGTTGATTCCTCAGAGTCATCTTCCGGTTTATGTTCTTCCCTTCAAATAATTTGGTCAGGGCATCAAACATAGCTTTAGGTGTCTTGAGAGAGGACACCTAAGATATAAGGTGATCCTCAATAGAATCAGCAATGATCCTCTTTTCCATAACCATCTTCTTCTTATGTAAGGCTTTTTCCTCACCTCCCTCTGGAATTGGAACCTCCTCATGGATGTAGGAGTCTAATTCATTCTCTTCCAGGACCAGGGAGATCCTATACTTCTAGGCTCAGAAGTTATTAGCTCCCTCAAGATTTTCATCAAGCTTGGTATGATGAGACATCTTAAACTGACAACCTCAAATGGAAATAAAAAATATTTAGATCTTACAGGTTAAGATGTCAGATTTGGATTTGGAGATGAAATCCCGTAGTACTGGATCAGGAGCAAATTAGGTTTTTCTTTTCAGGAGATCTATCCACCCAAATGCCTTAAAATTTGTCCCTAACTTCTATTTTGGGGAGGAGATCAATCCAGGCCTGGGCTCACTAAAAAATTCCTCTTCTATGAAAAACCCTAATTTCCAGCAGTAGTGTCGGGTCCAAAACTGAAAAACCTTAGAATTGGATTATGCTTCGACAGAAAGTTTTGCCCTAAGGAGGAGAGTTATTCCACCTTACTTTTGCTGAAAATATGTGGAGGAATATCCACAAAATACGAAGCCCTAGTTCCCGCAGCTGCATAGTGTCTTCTTCTCAGGTTAGATTTGATACCATGTTAGTTTTTCAACATTAAGCTAGCATTATTAGGATCTCTATCTGAGATAATAACAAGCACAACAATCAAACAAAAGAGACAATGAACATAGTGTTTTTCCTCGGGGAAACCATAAATGGAGAAAACCCCGCAACTTCCTCAGACATAGAATCAACACCAAAATAGTAAAATCCCAAAACAGTAAGTGACCTCCCGACAGCAGTAATATTCTTCTTGTCTAGCCCCAATATCTTCTCCTTCCTCAACTATGCGGTACACTTGAGTGTGTATGAGTTGTGTGATAAATAGAGACTCTAGTTCTTTATTTATACTAATCGTGACATCACTAAAACACTACTAGGGCCGACATTTACTAAGAGAGTCTAATAACCCTAGTGCCCCAGAACTGTAGGGACTTTAACCCTTAGACAATCGGAGGGTTACCCATAATGACTTGACATGACTTTTTTACATTATTGATCCTCCCAATCGGAACATCAGGGTGTGACAACATGACTCAATTACATTATAGATACATCCCAGAATAAACATCAGGTTAAAATACATAATATACATAGATGAATACATTTCGACGTTACAAATAGATCAAAACTGTTCATGAATTAAGTAAACAAAATGGCAAGCAGGAAACACTATTACAAGTCATGAAGTATCATAGTTTAACCCAATAGTCAGCCTTCCATTCGAAGGAAAACATGCCATGAATGATTACTGGAGAGGAGCCAATGTTCACACTACATGGATGCATACATTACCATCATGCCTAGGATATGATAACATAGACAAGGGTGTAAATCATAATTCAAAGAGAAACACTATCTTTACATGAGCAGAGGAACAATAATAAGTAGTGCGTAGTATCTACAAATTGATGGGAACCTAAGATACAAGGTAAATGAGAAAAGTAGTAGGGTCACTTGGAGTAGGGCGATCTCCCAAGATCCCTCTCCCGCAACGCAAAAATGAACCACTAAATCCTCATTGAAAATTGTTTTGGGCAACCAAGAAGCTTCCAGTAAAAATTAACGGCCGAGTTGGACGCTCCTTCACTTACCAGTCACATCGGCCTTCATAAATTCCAACAGCTCCAAAATCGACATTGTGGTTATGAGTTCAGGTCATGGTTTTACAATTTTAACAAACGATTTGAATGTAAATGTATTGTGCTAGGTAGGATGGATTTTTAGTTCATTTTTTAACTCATGCCTTTATTTTATACCTGTTACAAAGATTGTTCCATGAGGCTTATAGCAGGTAGTTAATAATATCACCACTTCAAAGATTATAAGTGTGGGTAAATAACATATAGTGTATAATCCAACGCTAATATGGAATATTGTATACTTGTAAGAGAGAGTAAAGAAAGAGTTAGAATGCTAAGTAAGCCAAGGTCATTGATGGGGTACTTTCAACCATTCCAAAGTTTAACCCATTTGAAGAATGAAAACCCAGTTTATGTTTTTATGAGGACAAGGGAATCCACATGTCCTTACAACAAATATAGATTGAAATGACGAAATGTAAAGTTATATATATATATAAAATCACACATGGAATAGGATAATAAACCATAAGGAGCACATTTCCTACATAAAATTATATGTAATATTGTGTTTCCTTAATGCATGGAACATCACTAAATATCTAGGAGTCAAGGTTATCCACAATAATATGTATATAAGTTATATGCCATTAAAGAATGGTAACACAATCTTATGTAAATAAATCAACCACTAGAGAAAATTTCCATATCTTATTTCTACACATAAAATAGATAAATTAGTTATCAAGTAGCAAAAAAGTGTGTTATAAATAAATAATGTAATTATGAGTAATTTGAATATATGTTGACTATCAAGAATTTTTATTTACGAGTGCATGGGCTCATTACATTAATTTATTTTACCTAAAATGAAGTCCAATCTAATATCAAGTCGAGGTTGAGTGAACACAAGATAGTTTCCATACATTTTTTATTTAATTAAAAATAAAACACATGAATAAATAAAAAATGAAACACATGAATTTGTATAGTTTTAGATGAAGCAACATATCATTCATTCAGATTGAACAATTCGAAATTATTTATCTCAAGTTTCTATCTTGAATGAAATAATAAAAAAAAATATAAAAATGCAAAACTCAAGTAAAACATATTTGAAAACCTCTTTTGATACTAAATTGTAGAGTGTCTCAGTATGATACCTTATTTTTTGTAAATTGACAATATAATGTTTTATATATTGACCTTGTTTGTTTAATATATTTGTATTTGATTTCTCGTTCACTCGAATACCTAGTTGGGTAGAATATAATTTTTTCCTAAATAACATTTTCAACACATCTCAATCCATGATATATGTTTTCTTTATTTGCAAACATTGAAAATAACTTTCTAACTTTGGGATATGATGCTCCACATTTTCTTGTTCAAAATTTTTATGGTGGATACTTTTTTGTATTTGGTAGATGCATTACTACTACTAATAAATCATATCTTGAATTCAAAAACAAAATTTTTAATAATAGAAAATGTATAGCACAAAAAACGTATTTATAAAAAAACATATATTGAATTATTGCCATAACCAAGTTCGTGATTCCTGCACTTCACCATGAATAGTTAGTCACAATATCAAATTTTATAACAATTAATATTTCGTGTAACGGTTCTCACTGATAAACAATTTCAATCAACTTTATATTTTATCTTTATTCAATAGGAACAAGCAATCGATTTCTTTCATAATTAAAATTCATAAGTGCAATATAATGATTTGAATGACCCCATTCCTTGCATAACGATGATATAATATTAGTATACAAAGTACACACCTCTATCATCATTTACTAACTTTCCAGGTGAACTTCCTTTGTTAAAACTCAACTACAACAATGAACAATTCCAATGTTCTCATTTTTCATAACATTATAGAAAATACTAATTGTATCCAAAACTATTTGTGAGTGCAACATTTCATAACATAATCATACGGTGAAAATTTTAATCGCAGAAGACTTTCTCTTAGCTTTTCATATAATCATATACCCATACCAAGTTAATAAGACTAAACTCACCACTTACCCATAAGTGGTTATAACTCTAATAATCAATTCCAAATATGTTCTATTTGGTCACTTACTTTTACAACACCATTTATCCTTTACCAATAACATACAACAAAATGGGTGAATATTTTCTTCAGAATAAATATTAATTAGTCATCCATCCATTGTCCCGACTTTTCAATGCTCGTCTATACATATAGTGAGTGCTTCTAACAAGAAATTTTACTCTGTTTTCAATCAACATTTTTAATCACATCTGAAAAAAGGATGTGTTACCACTTAGTGTTGAAAGTTAAGGAGATGCTTCATAAAAAATTAAGGACACTTTGAAATTCTAACCGTAATTCCTATTATTCAATGTCTAATGTCTCTAGTAAATATACATCATTAACACCATGTTTTTCCTACTAATGTAATAAACATGTATTATGACAAAATGCATTTTTCTAATGACATGCAGTTTCCCTTTAATATGACACCTCAAAAATGTCGCAGGTTCTCATGTGGTACTTGGGATACAAGAGATAGCTCATATGACTAAGGAAGAATGGTTTTCCTCTTTAATATTTTTACAAATTTTGTTGTTGATATAACGTCTATATCATTATTCTTAGGGTTTTCCTTGTATTAGTTTACTTGGCATCTAAATTATTCCTATCGAATTATCAAAGGATAACATAGTATCTAGTAGTCAACAACACTATATTGTAATGAATCTATGCACTATGCAGTTAATAATATTCTAAGGCCATTTTTGATAATGCTAACCAAATTTATCTTTATAATAATTATGTTTATACTCAAAACTTGAAAATGGTACTTATCTTGTTTTAGATGATCAACTGATCACTCTTGTTTGAGTGTAATCCTCATCCATCCATAGGTTGTACAAAGGAACTTTTCACCCCTCATTTACTTCAGTATCACAAAAAAAATGCAAGGTTAGTTCGCCTTCGTCATTGCATCTCTTACTAAATGAATTTCAAAATTTATCGTGCATTCATCATGACAACGAGAAATTCATGTATAAAATAAATAATTATTTTGTTTTCTACTTGCTTTTATTTTCATTCTAATGGTCACATTAGTGATTTCAACATGGATTAGTTATCACTAGTGGAAAATGAGAAATTAGTGACCAGGAGACCAAAATTTTTGGTCACCACAGGTTTTCTCAAGGGATAAATGACCAAAATTGATAAATCTAAGTGAGATAACTAAAAAAGACCAAGATAAATGACCACTTTTGGTCACGGGATAAAAACCAACTAAAAACGACCAAATTTGGTCACGGGATATCTAGACTAAAAATGACCACATAACAACTAGTCATTTATTTGGTCATTTTTAGTTGTCACTCTAGCAATGAACTTTGACAATGAATTTGTACATTTTACTAAATTCTAACATTGCATATGGATTCATAGGCCCCAAAGGGGTCTTTGGGGTCTCTGAATCCATCTACACTGTTAGCATTTAGTAAATTCTAACATATATATAATATATATTTACACGTCCATATATTAAAAAAATTGAATTAATGAAACTCAACTATATATATTATGTTAATTTGGACATGACCTTGGCATATATAAAATCCCACTAAACGTTTAAACAAACTAAAACTTGGCATATAATGTTAATTAAGCTATTTGATATGCTTGGCCTGAAAAAAACAACACTAATAGGCATAGTCATTACCTCTTTTTGAATGGTGGCATAATATCACTTAACATGATGCTACCAAAATCACACCATATGACACGGTATATGGTGATCACTATATTTTTTTGGAATTTTAGGGGAAACCTTGAATACACATTTTACTTATGAATTTCCTTACTAGAGGAAGGGGGAGTAGTTGACTTCCAAGGTTCAAGGCTTTATTTGGAATTGCCTCAATATTGATGGGATCTTTCATCATAACACAACATGTTATCTCAAAATGATCTTGTTCAGAACAAACCCAACATGGGATTTACATAATACTCATGACAAAAGGCCTTGCTTTGGGGAAATATTGTTAGGCATGGGATATCTGAAAACCATGTCTATGATCTTATCAAACCTTGATAGCTAAAATCTCATACACAATATCACTCTATTAAAGAACGAGCACCCTCCTTCAAAATTCACATTCATTTATTCTCAAAGAGAAAAAATCTCTCGAAAATATCCTCTACCAAAGACAGAAAACTAAAACTAAACATTGCCATTAACCTTATAGTTTTCGATAATCTAACACCCAATAGTTCTCTCCACTAGCCATATACCCACAAATTTACAATTTTACATTACCGAATTACCTTGGCCAAAATAATAATAAAAAATGTTTTTTTTTTTTAATGATTCGAAGTTTAGGTTGTCTTCATTCCTATTTTATTGAATGGAAAATCATATGCAACTAGAGAAGCAAGACCGGAAAAGGGAAAAAGAGTGGAATNTTTTTAATGATTCGAAGTTTAGGTTGTCTTCATTCCTATTTTATTGAATGGAAAATCATATGCAACTAGAGAAGCAAGACCGGAAAAGGGAAAAAGAGTGGAATCGCACAAATTTACAATTTTACATTACCGATATACCCTGCCCAAAATAATAATAAAAAAACATTAATGATTCAAATATTAGGTTGTCTTCATTCCTATTTTATTGAATCGAAAACCATATGCAATTATAGAAGCAAGACCAGAAAAGGGAAAAAGAGTGGAATCGCACAAATTTACAATTTTACATTATCGAATTACCCTGCCCAAAATAGTAATAAAAAGGTTTTTTTTAATGATTCGAAACTTAGGTTGTCTTCATTCCTGTTTTATTGAATGGAAAACCATATGCAACCAGAGAAGAAAGACCGAAAAAGGTAAAAAGAGTCGAATCAAATTAAATCAACTCTCGGACCAATCGCGATGGAGTTTGTAGATATTTGGGTGAGGTTCAGGTCAGGGCTAGCAGGAGTTGTGTTCAATGTCACGTGGTGGATTTGAGTCGATGCCGTAGTATACAACTTTGTCAAAATCCCTTCCTTTATTACCTGCTAGGTATTTTGTTCCCACATCCTTGAACTTATAATTACATTCCATTGTCCATCCACACATCATTGGTGAAATTTCATCTACCATCATGTTTCCATCCTTATTCATTTTCCCTTGTATTCTAGGTTTGTAATTTTTTAGGTGGAGGGGGTTTGAAAAGAGTAAGGGTTGTTAGCTGAGTAGATTGCAATGAATGAATGAAAACAAACATATTTAGATATAGATTGACCTTGGTTGTTAGGATAGATGTTGTGTTATCGTTTCCTTTATTTTCAACTACATATTCAGCTTCAACTTGCCTTGCTAAACGATGGCAAAGAATGAGTGTGGCAATCCAATTGGTGTATGTATTTTTTTTTTTGAAGGGTGTTTTCTTGTGAATCCCTTCTATTTTGATGGATTTGGAGGATGTGATCTCTAAACATAGTTTCAAACATGATTGTCTCTACCTTGATATATGCCTGTCCTTTGGATTATCATATACAGATAGACAATACCTTTCTCTCGTGTTGTTAAAGGGAGATAAACTAAGTTTAGCACCATGACTAACGAATATTTTCACGGTGAATCATCAAACACTTTGAAATGAGAAAGGGAATACTTTGAGAAAAATCAGATTTTAGCAGAAACACCAGTTTCTTTAGGTTTCTTAAGACAAGGTTCACATAGGCACAAAATGAACTTAAGATGAACTTTGAGTTAAATGCACCATATCATAGTGAGGAAGAAATAAATCCCTTCAAAAGGGTCAAATTAGCGAAAGAGGAGAGTGAAAGTGAAGGGCATGAGTAGGGTATGTAGAATTCTGAGCTAGCATTGATTGTATTGGTTAAAGTTGAAGCTAAATTTTTCATATTATATGATAGTGTTAACGAGAAATACAACGAAAGGAAATGTACCTTCTATTTAATCTTAAGGATAGAAACAACGCTGAGTTAAGAGCATGTGTTGTTTAAGGTGAAATTTCCCCTGAGCATTTTTGTTGCATAATTGCAGAGAAATTAGTATCCAAGGAATTGTCACAATGGAGAATTGCCAAAGAAAAGGAGCTTTCTTATATCATATTTCTACCTGAATCAGATAGGTTAGTTAAGAAAACATACAACAGAGAATTTCTAGTGGAAGTTGATGAGGGTGATGTACCTACAGAAGTAGTTGCTGGTGGAGGATGCCATCTCCAAGCTAAAAAGGACCATACTCAAATCAATGAAGTCCCAAATGTGGATGAAGTTGTTACAGATTTTCCTGGTGCTTTTCCATCATGTACATCATCTGGTCAAATATTTGAGGTAAATGCATCAAACATGAGTGCAGCTGAAATTGTTATTGAAGAGATAAATAAGGAACAAAAGGAACTTCCTGAAACAATGTCTCTTGATGAGTATATAGGTTAAGGGGGAGATCAATTACAATATGGACCCTCAGCGATATATTCACTGACATGATATATGTAACTCTAGTATTAACTAACTCCATGAAATAGGGTAGGAATCCTACATAGTATGCATATGAGTGCCATGCCTCAAATCAATTGCTCAATGGATGGAGCGACCTAGTACAATGTACATGAGTGATAGAAAATCCTACGAAGATAAGTATAAAATCTCCTCAAACTATGTGCTATTATGTGAACAATTTGCAAATTCCAACAAAACCTCTCTAAAACCAAGGGTAACAATGTGGAGCGACCTTGAAGAAGGTGCATGTAAGGTCCCTATGCCTCAGAATTTAAAATATGTGCAATAATGATAAACATGGAGGGTTATCCACTCCATCAAGTGATCAAACACTCCAAATATGCCAAAACAATGCCAAATTGTCCATATCCTTTAGGGAATTCCATTACCAATCCCAAAAAATCATGGAAAATCATCAAAACTAATCATTGGAAGGCCAATCCTCCTAGGAACATGTGCACAATGGAACTGCTACATCAATTCAAATATGAAACACCATTTCTAAAGATATTCTGAAATTCCCAAAGGTTCAATTTTTTCGGCCTGAATGTAAAATAAAATTTATTTTCAAGGAACCCTAATTTGTATCCTGATTAGGGACAAACTTCCTCCATTATGCAGTGTGGAAGGGTGGAAATTCAACATGAGTAATGTAGTAAGAAGAAAAGACATTAATGAGTTAGAACATCACGTTTTTTCCCAAAATACAATATGAGCTCTCCTAGCTGTTAATAGAATGCTTTAGTACCAAGTTGCTATGGTGGCAATTGCATCTAATTTATGGGAGCCATGGATATTTTTTCTTCATCCTAAATATGTGATTTGTTCTTCCTCATAATGCAGAGCAGCCTGTTCAAACCTCCTATTTTTTTATAATTGTTATTGAGGCATTATTAACCAAGAAGCTGGATTTGAGGTGATGTTGTTACAGAGTTGCACCTTTTCCTATTACCTTATTTATTTTTATAAAATGGACATTTCCTAAAAAACAACAATAACATCCTAACCTTCTGTACCTCTTGATTATCATTGGAAAATGATTTTAAATAGCCAATTAAGGTCATGGATTATCTTGTTGTTCTTAATCCTGTAAGGGACATTGTCCCTTCATGTATGATTTTAAACTTTATGGTGGGATGGATGACAACTCTTAACAGTACTACCAATTGTTTTTTGGGTATGTGTTGTACTTGATTCCAATTTATCCTATAGAATATGTGTCATGACATTTTTTCATTGCTTCATAACATTATGTTATTGAAGATAATCATGCAATCACGAGATTCCAGATAACAATGACCACATAACATCATGATGTTGAATATCATTGCATAGTGCTTGTAACATTGTAAGTGAAGGGATATTCAATCGTTTTGGTTTGCATAAACATATTTTTTACTATTAATTGTCTTGTTTCTTTTAATGCTAGCTTGTAAGTCTTCCTCTAACAAGGAAATATGCATTTAATCATATCTTGTCTAACGACAATGTGATTGATCATGATGCCTTTGACTACAAATGGTCTATGGAATATTCTTTTTAATTTTATTTTAAAAAAATGGTTATGTTATAATAAATAATTCAGCAATTGGTTTGCTGAAAAAACTCGATACAACAATCTACCAAATCTCCACATCCTCCAATCAGGTAGCCTATCATAAATCTAAGGAGGTACTTCAAAACTTACACTTGAGTTAACCACAAGATCATTATGTCCTATCGCTATCGATTTGTTGGCTACAATATCCGCCAGAACATTCAGATCCCTTAGGATATGATAAAAAGTGACCTTCCTGAACAATCTAGCCTTGGATCTAATCCTATTGATCAGTCTTGCTGTGCATTCATTCTTGCCCCTTCCACCCCCATTCAAGGCCTGACTAACTAACCTGGAATCACCAAAGACCATAACATCTTTCACTCCTTTCTTCTGTAACTGTTTGAGCCCTTACCAGAGCCCATAAGCCTCAGCCATATTATTGGAATTATAGCCTATATTCCAATAGTATTCCATCATGACTTTCCCACCTGGCTCAATAATGACTCCCCATCCTCCCGCTCTTCTCGAGTTCCCTTTGGAGGCCCCATCAAAATTTTTTTTTAAAATATTCCTTTCTCTTAGCCAGTTCTCAAACTAGGACTTGTCCATCCTGATATCCCATTTCTCCAATTTACTTGCTGCCACCGTACTTACCGCCTTGGTGTTTAGACTTTGCATCCAGCTTTCCTCATTAGCAGTCATATTTCCTTTGTTTCTAGGTATCTTTGAATTGCTGACAATCTTCCCAAGCAATGCATTTACTTTTGCATCTATCTTCCATGCTGGCTGAAATTTGTCTTGAAAAATTCGGTGGTTTCTTTCATTCCAGATGCACCAACAAGTTAACTTGGGGAGCTTCGTCCAACATGCTCTCACTCCATTTTTGTTTGATAGCTCTCCTTTGTAAAGATTGTCCCAATATAATAAGCAGGCCTGGATACTATCCGGGATGTGATTATCCTCTCCCCATCGCTTCAGCACTTCACTCCAGAAAGAGGTAGCAAAAGGGAACTTAGAAAAGAGATGACTGATATTTTCTAATTCTTCAGCACAGAGTGGACAGCGGAAGGGACCAGCAAACCCCCTTTTCTCCAAATTCTCACTAGTGAGAACTTTCTCATGCATCAATGTCCAAGAAAACATCTCAATCTTTGGCAGGGTGTTGTAATTACACAAATTGTTCCAGATTATTGGGTTGATAGGCACGTTATAGTTGGCAGAAAAACGTTGGTACCCTTCAGCAGTTGAATACTTTCCAGACTGCCTTCCCCAGCCACGTTTGTCTTTTTTAGATTTATTAATTGGAGCGAGACCTACTAGATGCTGTAGCAGCATGATACTTTCAGATTTTAATTCAACTGGGCAATCCGGCAGTGCCCAGTGTGCCCAATTGTTTGGCTCGACAGCCTCCCATTCAGTGATGTCCTAGATCATGACCAACACTTTTTCTGTCATCCAGGCTTGCAGACGTGGGAGGTGAGGTGGAGGATGTCCCAGGATCACATTGTGCCAAATGTTGGTCGATTTCCCATTGCCTGGGATAAAAAATAATTCATCTCTGAAGTAAGGCAGTGCTTTTTTACAGACTTTGTAAATAGAAGAGCCATTCTTGACCACGTGATCTCCATCCAGGCACCTAAGCATTGGCCCGGGGAAGTATTTCCTCTTCAGCACCCTGCTGCTCCAAGAGGATTTGGACTCGAGAAAATTCCATAACAGCTTGGCTCCCATGGACAAATTCTAGTTTTTTAAGTCTTTGATTTGAAGACCACCCTCCGACCGAGGAAGTTTTATGGTTTTCCAGCTGACCAAGGAGAATTTTTTGCTTCCCCCATTGTTCCCACCCTTCTAGAGAAAGTTTCTTATTAGGCCTTCAATTTGGTTTAAGATAGTGACCAGAGCGAGGAGAAGGGAGCATTGCCAGAGCAGAAAGCTATTCAATATAGCTTTGATTAGCACTACCTTCCCAGCCAGATTGAGCCATATCGTCCCCCAGTTCATGATTTTCCTTTTGATTTTCTCCACAATGGGATTCTAGGCTGAGCTCTTAGGCTTGGATTTGAATATAGGTACTCCAACATAGTTGAAGGACTCCCACATAACAGCCCCATCCATGTCGAGTATCCAGGAGATATCAAGCATTTCCTTGGGATTTAGGTTCCATCCAAAGATCTGACTTTTCCCTAAATTGATTTTGCTTCCGGAGGCATGACAATAACGATTCATTTCCAGCTTGAATCCGCAAGCTATAATCTGGTTGGCTCCTCCAAGTAGGATAGTATCATCCGTGAATAGTGTGTGGTTGATGTATTTAGTGCCTCTAGCCATCCTGATGCCTGAGAGCTCCTGATCTTGTCTGGAATATTCCATTTGGAGGCTAAGGACAGAGGCCTAGATGGCATAGAGCAGAGGGGATAGTGGGCAGCCTTGCCTCAGACCTGTTGATGCTTGAAAGAAGGGGGCAGCTCTACCATTGACAAGTGGGGCTATCCAAGGATTGCTGATATAGGCCTTGACCCAAGAGATGAATTCAGGAGCAAAGCCAAATCTCCTCATTACCTGATAGAGAAATGAGTGGCTGACTCTATCGAAAGCGTTGGATAGATCCAGCTTCACCGCCATTCCGTTGTCTCCATTCTTCTGACTGGAATGTATAGCCTCTTGAACTAAAATTATGTTGTCCCAAATATTCCTACCTTTGACAAAGCCACCTTGGTTTTCTGGGATGAGATAAGTCAGGATGTATTTTAGTCTATTGGCCATTATCTTAGTGATGATTTTGTAGCCTATGTTACACAAGGATATAGACCGAAACCTGTCAAAGGATTTAGCTCCCTTTTCTTTGGGTATGAGTGCCAGGAAGGTAGAGTTTGTGCTGTCTCCTATTTTACTGCACCTTTGGGATTTATTGACCATTTTAAGCAAGTTGATTTTGATAATCTACCAGCAAATTTTTATGAAATTGGCATTGAAGCCGTCAGGACCCGGAGCCCTATCATCCTCCATACTGCCAACAACCTTCCTGATTTCCTCCAGTGTGATCACCTGCTTCAGGGCGTCATTGTCTTTATTTTTTATGGCATTAGGCACCAGGTTCAGGAGCTTGACGTCTTCAATTACGGGCTGGGCTATGTACAAATCCTCAAAATGCTTGGATGCTTCGATTTTAATGTCTTCAAAGCTATTGATTACCTTGTCATGGGATCGGATCTCAATCACAGAGTTGAAATTTCTCCTAGCTACGGCCTGCTTGTGAAAAAATCCAGTGTTCTTATCTCCATCTTTCAGCCACTTACAACGCAATTTTATCCTCCACCACTCGGCTTCTTTCCTACATGCTACGTGGAGGTTCGACTGGAGCTTTATCTTTGTCTGAATGTCTGAATTGTTCACCGTTTTTTCTTCCATACCAGCTTGGTGAGACTCCAGCGCAACGGTAGCCTGGACTTTTTTATAATTGGGAGAGGGAATCAACTTGGCCCAAGAATTTAGCTCTTTCTTCAGCTATCTCAGCTTCTCCTCCCAGACATAGAAGGGGGACCCAGTTACTGGGGGGGACCAAGAATCCGCTACCATCTTTAGAAACTCAGGTTGAGTGGCCCACATTGGATTGAATCTGAAGGGGATCGGTCACAAATTTTTGTTCATCTCCATCTCAAGAAGAATAGGCTTGTGATCCGATCCTCCAAATGGAAGGATTTTGGAAGACAGATTTAGTCCCAGGAGGAGGAAGGAGTCTTGGACCAGAAAGCGGTCAAGCCTGGTAGCAATGTGCATGGGACCGGTCCTCTTGTTACTCCAAGTATATTTTCCTATGGATGGCTTGATACCCATGAGGTCCCACTCCAAAATGATATCATCAACAATTTCTCTTATGGGGTCTCTGACTAGGGAGCCCGATCCTTTTTCATCTTGGCTGAGGATGACATTAAGATCCCCCGCCAGGATTACAATTCCTTGCTGATTACTTCTTTCCTCACGAAGGAGGTTCCAACAATTTTTTTTATCAGTGTAAGAATTAGGAGCATAAATATTGAATATTCTTACCAGAGTATTGGTGTCTTTTCACCTCAGCAAGGTGAGGATCCAATTAGGGATGTACTTGATGTCAACAGCCTCGAATTTCTTCTCATCCCATAGAGTTCCAATGCCTCTGGATGCGCCCCTTGAACTAATAGCATATTTACCTCTTTTTTTCCAAATTTTAAGACTTACTTGGAGAAATGCGGCTTCCTCCATCTTGGTCTCCTGGATCAAGAAGATGTCCAGTTGGTAAAGAGATATTAAATCCCTCATAGATTCTTCCTTACTTTTGCTACCAAGACCTCTGCAGTTCTAGGAGAGGACCTTCATTACTTACTTTTGGAGGTCGTAGGAATGCCCTTGCTGATGGGTATTTTAGGTGTTCTTCAGTAGCTTTTCCAGGGTTAGCTAGGATCCTTGCAGCTTATCCTTATAAGTAGCTTGTTCCCTTACCTCTTTCTTGGATTTCCTGCCTTTAGTTTTAGTCAGTCTTGGAGTGGTAAGTTCTATCTCCCCTTCTTCCTCTTCCTCTTATTTTGATTCAAATTCTTCCTCTGATTTCCCCCGGGGTTCTCCTTCTTTTGTCATATAAGCACCTTCTTCTTGATCTTCCACTTGCTGATTGGGTGGGCCTACTTCTGATTCTTTACTCTCTTCATTGCTAGATTTCTCTACGGCTTCAGTGGACTCATTCTTTACTTCATTGGGTTCATTTGTATTGGATGTTTCTTAGGATCCTTCAAGAGGGGGATCTCTGGCTTCTTTGTTACTTTCACCCTTCTTAGAAGCTCCACCACCTTGATTTTTGAGTTTGGATCTATTCACCCTTTTCCATCCTTCTGCCTTGTCCTGGTGTGATTCAGGTTTTTTAGGGCAGTTTCGGATGAAGTGCCCATATTCTTGGCATCCCCTGCACTTGAAGGGGAGCTGTTCATAGTCGAGCTTTTGGAAGTGGGACCAATTCCCTATAGTTAGCTTTATGGCCTCTGGAAATATTGCTTCGAGGTCCACCTCAACAAATATGCAGGCACACGTGTATTGGTCCTTTGGGATCGCCATGTCAATGTATTTCCCCAGGACAACCCCGATCGCTTGGAGAGATTTAGGGTTCCAGCATTGCATGGGGAGGTTAGGGAGTTTGACACAGACTGGCACAGATTTGGGGATGTCAGCATCGGGATCGAAGTCTGGGGTCCACCCATTAAGATAGAGGCCTTGTGGCCCCATGAAGTAGGGTCCGTTCCTGAATATTAGATCTTTGTCTTCTTTGGATTCGAAGTCAAACAGAAATTAATCCCTTCCGATGGAGTATGAAGCTACATTTTTGGAGATTAGGGGTCTCCAGTTTCTTTGGACCCAACTGTTGTTGGTTTTTAGGGAGGGCCAAAGCCCCATGAATTTCTCGATCAAGGCTCGATCTACCACAAAGAGAGCTATCCACATAGTTTCTTCCAGAGGGAGGGTGACTTCTGGCACATCTTCAATTCTCTTGACAAACTTCAGTGGAGGCCAATTAGCCAATCAAAGGAAACAGATCTCGAGTTTGGAGGTGGAAAATCCACCCCAGCCATCTAGCTGCTCCAATCGCCAGACACTCAACTCATGGGCCTTACAACCATGAAATCAGAAAGAGCAGCCTCCTAGCTCGTGGCCTGGTAGGTTCAGCTCTCGTAGGGCCTTATAGACCTCCACAATGGCTCAACAGCGACTAGCAGCCAGCATGTCAGCCTACCAGTGCAGCCTGCATGCGTTCTCATGATCCGAGGCAGCGTGACGTAAAGATCCAGGCATTCTGCATGCACTCTCAGCAAGCAGGTTCAGTTTCGAGCACATTAGTTCATTTACATGACCGGTCTATGGAATATTCTTAAGTCACATAGATCTTTCCTATTAGAATTATCTTCCAAAATCATCCTACTCTTAGTTTTGGGACCATTGAACACATTCATATGTAATTTCACATGTCAGATGGCCAGATATTTCCTATTATATAGTTATGAGGTCCATCCTTATAAACTTTGGTTGGCAATTGAATATTTCATTCATAACCTTCCTAGTGGAAACTTATGTTTTCTAAGGTGTATTGAGATTATAGATATTGTAAAGAATAATGAGGGGAGTGCTTATTATGATATAACAAAGAAACTACCAGCAAAGCAACCACAATCCCATAAGAACCAGAGATTCTGGTGTTAGATACTAGTAGAGTCCAGTTAGATACAAGGTTTGAAAGAGGTTGTGACATATCTGATGCAACCACTGAAGCCTTGATGCATTTTTTCATTGCATATGCAATTTCTGAAGAATGTCATTGTAGATATGGCACAACATTACAAAAGAATAAAGAACCCTAGATATTTATATTGGAGGATTTTTCTAAACAACGGCTGAGACACGCAGTTAAAGAAAGGCAAGTTCACTCAATAGAGAGAGGTTAGATTCAATGTGGTTCTCATCTTGACTAGTTCTAGTACTGAACCTTTGCCAAAAGGCCATCACTTTCTATATTAATGAAATATCAGTAGCAGGTTAATTGTGACATTATATACAAAGTAACTTTCTTGTCTCTTCTATCATCTTCCTTTTCTTCTAAACTACTATCAGAGAATAGTAAGTAAGCCAACCATATGTTTTTGGTTCTTAATTCTTCTCCAAGGAGGGGACCCACCACCTCTACAACCATTCTAGTGATGCGTAAGATATCAAGTCCTTCAAAGGCATTTCTTATTGTTTCTAAGTAGATTGAGTTCCTACAAAGACTTTTATCACTACTATTGAGTCGAGCAAGCATTCCATAAGATGCTTTGATACCCCATACCCCAGAAGTTGTTGGGGAGGTGCTTTCTCTTAAATATGCTTTCATCATTGACAGAAGGATGTTACTCTAACTCCTCTACATATATCTATGTGGATTCAATTGGGATACTTGACATCAATGTGGTGAGCCTTTCTTTACCTTTGAACTGCTCACTTCCCTCTTGTGTGGAATGTGGTATTGATGGAGATGGGGTCACCATTAACAACACTAGCAATGTGGTTGTTGTTCCAATTCCACCATGGTTTTCCTCCAACTCTGCTTGAAACTTTTCCTTTATTATCTAATACCATTCACAATTAACTTTTCCATTATTCCATGCAAGGATAATTTTTTAGTGTCTTATCCCCATCGTTGGAGATGTGCAAAGTTGTGCTATTGCCCCAGAATACCTTCGTGAAAAGTCTTAAAACATTTCCATCTAGTTAACCAACCTAAATTTTGGGTTTGTTTTTTGTTGATTTGGTCACATATTGTAGCAGGGGCTTTTCTAGGTTAAATTCCCCTTTGACTATTGCTTTTGAAATAGAATTTATGTTTCTCTAATTCCTTTCTTCTTCTCTTTCACTATAATAAGAATGATAGAGTTTTGTTCAATGCTAGCATTTCTAAAGGCTAAAGAAGAGAAGATGGAGAAAATAAATATTAAATAGACAAAAATGGTAAAAGGCATTAACAGGCTTCATGACAATTGTTCCAACCTTGCACCACACTCTTTCAATCCTCTACACAACAATTCCAAGCTCCAGCTTACATTCCTCTCCTTCAAATATGTTACTTGAAAAAATTCCAATCAACTCTCTTGTAATTTTAATCTGTTTTTCCTTACTTTTGTTTGGGGTGGGATTTTTTGTATGTTTTCCAGGTTTCTAGATGGATGGGACATAGGGGATGACCAATTGTCCCATGTAGTATCAAAGGATACACCAATGCCCCCAGCTTGCAAAGGCCATATAGAAGTTGTCCTTAATCCATCCCTTTCAAATCAAGGATAGCTAGAGTCATTTTTGAGGTGGCCCCCATCCCCAAACAACAAAATGCAAAAAACATGCCCTACATCTCCAGGGATATGTTCCCCTGAAACTTTTCGTCTCTCTCATGGTTAGAAACATCCTCATTCATACAAGAAGGGTCTCTACAAAAATATATGTCAACTCAACATAGATAATTTTCGAATGAACTTATACAGATTTTAGTCTTTGAAATCTTAAACACATTACCTGCCCAAAATTTGTACTCCAAAGTCCATCAAATCGGCTATGGTTTTTTTTGCATCTCTAATGAACTCCATTACTTGTTCAAGTTTTATTGTCATTACAATGCTAAGAATTTACATAACCATTGTTTATACTCCATAAAAGAGATTTCTTAGCCAATTACATTTAAACTGTCACTAACTCTATCAAATTCATAATATTATCATCATCAAATTGAATCCCTACCTCTTTCCTTCTTACTTTTTCAATTTGTATACATCACAAACACCATAACCAATTCGTCAATTTATTTTTGTCCATCAAACCATGATACTTCTTGAATTGTAAATTGGTCATAGTATTGGTGCTTGCATTTCTTCCTAGCTATAGGTGCTTTCTAAAAGTGATTCATTAGTATAGGGATTTTGTGCTAAGAAAAGAACTTTAAAAGTACAATGAACTTCCTTTAAATAATGGGATTTTAGGAAAATACCGGGAGAGAATGGAATGAGGTGGGAAAATGATAATGAAGGTCCCAGTGAACCTTCATGAACATTTAGTGCTCATATCAAGTATCCGAATCATGGTGAAGTCTTGTAAATAAACCCTGCAGGTGTCAAAGCCCTTGTTAGGGGTGTAAGACCTATATTCACCTCTATAATATCTAATATTGATCGATTCTCTCTAGTCTAGAGCTCAAGAGAGGGTGTTCCCATTTACACTGACTCTTCGCTACAATGAAAGCAACAAAACAGGCCTACACAAGGACATAGAAGTTACAAGAAAGAGAGAAGGATGCTCAGATTCCTTAAATATTGTCAATCTATCTACCATTGGAGAGAAACTACTCTCAATATGAAATCCATTTTTGAACAAAAACATGCAATGCGGCATTGAATCTTGTTTTTCTTTGCAGATTTGTCCATTGTTATAGAGTGTTCTTTATCACATGAAGTCACAATGTGGAGAAAGGTTTGATGAATGAAAAACACGCTATGAATGGAATTTAGACTCAATTATCAGTGAGGTGTATCCATGGTTATTGTATTCAGACATAAAAATTTTCTAAGGTGTAGTTCAGAAATTAGAAAATTTAGAGCCATACAATATGGAATTTCTCTATACTAAATATAAGACTCTCCTTTAATCATGTTCCAAAATGGAAGGTGAAAATAAAACATTAATATGTCGAATTCTCGTATCCTAACTCGAGCATCATCCTTGGAATGTAGAAGTCAAAATTATTGTGGCTTTGTTGGCAATTAATGTTTATTGACATGGCATTGAATAATGAGTGGAGTGCTTATTATGATATAACAAAACAACTACTAGCAAAGAAACCACAATCCCATAAGAACTAGAGATTCTGGAGTTAGATACTGTTAGATTCCAATTACATACAAGGTTTGAAAGAGGTTGTGACGTATGCGATGTGACCACTGAAGCCTTAATTCATTTTGTGATTGCATATGCAATTTCTGAAAAATGTCATTGTAGATATGGCACATCATTACAAAATTGTAAAGAACCTTAGATATTAATCTTGGAGGCTTTTTCTCAACAATGGATGAGACACACAATTAAAGAAAGGCAAGTTCACTGAATAGAGAGAGGTTATATTCGATGTGGTTCTCATCTTGACTAGTTCTAATACTCAACCTCACCCCAAATGCCATCCCTTTCTATAGTAATGGAAGATCAGTAGCAAGTTAAATGTGACATTATATACAAAGTAAATTTCTTGTCTCTTCTATCACCTTCCTTTTCTTCTAAACTACTATCAGAGATTGGTAAGTAAGTCAACGATATGTTTTTGGTGCTTAATTCTTCTCCAAGGAGGGGACCCACCACCTCTACAACTATTCTGGTGATGCATAAGATATCAAGTCCTTCCAAGGCATTTCTTATTGTTTATAACCATATTGAGTTCCTACAAAGACTTTTATCACTACTGTTGAGTGGGCCAAGCTTTCCATAAAATTCCTTGGTAACCCAGAAGTTGTTGAGGAGGTGCTTTCTATTAAATATGCTTTCATCATTGACTGGAGGATGTTACACTAACTCCTTTGCATGTATTTATGTGGATTCAATTGAGATACCTGACATCAATGTGGTGAGCCTTTCTCTACCTTTGATCTACTCACTTCCCTCTTGTGTGGAATGTGGTATTGATGAACATGGGGTCACCATTAAGAAAACGAGCAATGTGGTTGTTGTTCCAATTCCACCATGGTTTTCCTCCAACTCTACTTGAAAATTTGCCTTTATTATCTACTACCATTCACAATTAACTTTTCCATTATTCCATGCAAGGATAACATTTTACTATCTTAGTCCCCTCGTTGCAAATGTGAAAAGTGTGGAAATTAAGGCCAGCAATAGATTAATTTTACTCACAACAATTATCAATTGATCATGCAAAATTGCTCACAAAAGAGACTGAATATGAAGCTATAACACTAAATTGTATTAACTGAATGTACAATAGCCAACCTTGTAATAACATAGGTTGCTGAATAAATAGAATACATCAAGAAATCAAATGCATGAGGAGGCATCCAAACCTAGCATAAAGCAGGCTTACCAAAAATAAGCAAATCCCCCATAGGTGTAAAAAGCTGATCCCAAATCTATCATGGAGCTCATGAATTGGAAAAAAGGCATACGCAAGATAAAGAGTGGTGGAATGGCAACTCATACATGCTTTTGCATGGAGAAAAGAGAGGAGGATGTGTAGGACAAAAAACTAGTCAACCTCACCTAGTCTAGCTTTTCCTTTTGCCTTAAAACATTGAAAAAGCAGGGAATAAAGCAGAAAAAGCAGAAGGGTGCCTAGGAGGCCAGGAATAAAGTAGAATTGATTCCTTTAGCTCTCCCATGCACTACACGAGTCAAATAAGGCAAGTTTTACCATTATGGATAGGCAAATAGCAACTTGCACAAGGTGGGACACATGAACTATGCAAATAAGACAAAAATAATGGAATTAATGTCTAAGTGGGTAAACTATGGGTTGATTATTCTAACACCCCCCCTTAAGCCTGACTTATGAGTAGTATATCAGAAAATTATAGGGCCTAGCAACAAGACTTAGTCACCCTTTACATACTGCAAATCCATTTAAACAAGGAAAGAGGCAAAACCAACTTGGGAAAATCCTCCCTTAAACATGGGCTGTAAAACAAAATTGTAGAATCTTGTCTTCACTCATGCTTTCACAGCATGATCAGAAATCCCTAGCAGTGATTTGAGATTGATGAAGGTCTTCTCACAAAATGCTTTGGTGAAGATATCAGCTACTTTTTCTGAAGATGAACAGAAGAGTATGTGAATGGTGCCATCATGCACAAGTTCTCTGATGTAGTGCATATGGATCTCAATGTGTCTGGTTCTCTGCTTCTGAACTGGATCCTTGCATATTCGAATGGTACTCTGGTTATCATAAACATTGAAAGCCACACTCTCCAAGTAAACCTTGCTACCATAAACATTGATTTGCTGCATTAACAACTCCTCTCTACTCTGCTTTTGTAGATGAGAGTGCAATGGCACTCTGTTTCTTGCTTGACCAGCTGATTGGCCCTTCTGCAAGCATGAACACATATCCTGATGTGGACTTTCTGTCTGTGCTATCACCTACCCAATCACTGTCAGTAAATCCAATCAATTAAAGATCAGATTTTGCTTTATAGAAGATCTCGTGTGTCCTTGTTCCCTGAACAAAGTTAAGGATCCTTTTGGCTGATTTCCAATGGATCTCTGGAGGCTGATCCATGAATCTAGAAGCCACACTTACTGCATAACAAATATCAGGTCTAGTATGTGTCAGATACAACAAACATCCAATCAATTGTCTATACAGTGTATTGTTTACCATCGGTGAAGAATCAGCTTCCTCCAGCTTCACTCTTGAAAGGAAAGGAGTTTTTCTTGCTTTGCAATCCTTCATTCTGAATTTTTTCAGCAAGTCCAAGGCATATTTATACTGGTGCACCTTGATTCCATCTTTGTTTTGAGAGATCTCAAGCCCCAAAAATTGACTTAAGAGCCCCAAATCTGTCATGGAGAAGGCTTGGTTCATAGCTCCTTTTAAGGAAGCAATCTCAGCCTGTGAGCTTCCTGTAACGAGGAGGTCATCAACATATAATGATCATTAATGAACCATTAACTAACTTCAAATAGACATTTGGATCTTATTTGCACCGAACAAAATTCAGTGATAGCAAGAAGCTATTGATCTTGGCATACCAAGCCTTGGGGGCTTGCTTTAGCCCATACAATGACTTTCTCAACCTGCACACAAGAGAAGGGTTAGTAGAAAAACCTTGAGGCTGCTACATATATATATCTTCAGTGATATCTCCATTTAGGAAGGAAAAGTTTACATCCATGTGATGTACCTCCCATTGCCTTGAGGCTGCAATGGCTAGAGCTAGCCTGATGGAATCCATTTTTGCCACTGGGGCAAAGGTCTCATTGTAATGTATGCCATGAACCTGTGAGTAGTCCTTGGCTACAAATATGTCCTTTTACTTTAGTGGTGAACCATCGGCAGCAAATTTGGTCTTATAGACCCACTTACACTGTACTAGTTTTCTCCCTGGGGGAAGATCCACTAGCTCCCATGTGTTGCTCTTCTGGACTGAGCTGAACTCCTCCTTCATGGCAGTTTGCCATCTTGGATCTCCTGCTGCTTATTCATATGTTTTAGGATCAGAATCCACCATCAAATATCATTTTTCAGCAAACATAAGATCCTTCATGCACAGACCATTCTCAAATTGAGATCTAGTCCTTCTTGAGTCATTCGGATCCCCAGCTAGCTCACCTGCTGCATGTAGTGTCTTGGATGCCTAGTTTGGCCTTGTGGGGCTGTTAGGGTCTGCAATAAACTCATCTCCATCAGACAAATTAGAATCATCATGTTCAACAAACTCTTTACTTACTTCTTGAGGTTCAGGTGGTGAAGAGGCTTCACCAACTTCCACTGTTGCAAGGGGTTCTTCTTCAAACTGAAGACACCTTTCAATGAAGGATTTGTTTGTGCTAAAATTTATCAACTTGTACCCTTTTGAATATTTAGAGTATCCAACAAAAATACACTCTTGGCTTTGGGGCTGCAAAGCCTTCCTCTTCTCTGTCGAGATTCTAGCCCAAGCCTTTGAGCCAAAAATCCTGAAATGGGTCACATCTGGCTTGTGCCCACTCCATGCTTCGAAGGGAGTCATACCATCAAGATGTTTGTGAGGAACCCTATTCTAGATACAGGATGCATAGTTGATAGCTTCGGCCCAGTACTTTGGTGGCAAAGTTTTGGCCTCCATCATGCATGTTGCCATCTCCTTCAGTGATCTGTTCTTCCTCTCAGCAACACCATTTTGTTGTGGTGTGTAAGGGATAGAATGCTGCATCTGAATACCTGCATTTGCACAATAATTAATAAAATTAGACTTGACATACTCACCACCATTGTTAGATCTGAGGGCCTTGAGTTTCCTTCCAGACTGGTTTTCAACCAAAGCCTTAAAGACTTTGAATAGGCCAAAAACTTCAGACTTCTGTTTCAGGAAGTGAACCCAGCAATACCTGGAAAAGTCATCAATTAAATTTAATGCATACTTGGCCTAAATCATGGACATATGAGGGAATGGGCCAGCAACATCACTGTGGATCAACTCGAGGGGTGCAGAGGTTCTCTCATGACTAGCTCTCTCAAATTTGTGCTCTGGGTGTTTTCCTAGGATACAACCTTGGCAGACTCCTTTGGAAAATTTTATCTTGGGAAACCCTATGACCATATCTTTTTCACTAAGATCAGAAAGATATTTGTAGTTAAGGTGGCCAAATCTCTCATTCCAAAGCTTGCTGGCTTCATTAGCATGAATGAGAAGAGCAGAGGGGTTTGAGTAAGGTAGGAACTGTGAGAACATGTATACCTTTTGAGCATGATTTGCAACTCCTTTTGCAATGACTCTACCACTTGAGATCTTTGTGATCTCAACTTCATCGGGGGAGAATATGACCTTCTTAAGAGACCCAGTGTGGGTCATCTGATATATTGACAGGAGTTTGGAGGTGAGACCAGGCATATACAGCACATTACTGAACTGACCATGATCAAGATCTATCCTTCCTTTGCCTCTACTTTCAGTGAGAGAGTCATCTCCCAGTACAATAGATGGTCCTTTCGACATATCCAGTGAGGAGAAGGCCTCGTTAGTCGAAACCATGTGTCTTGAAGCTCCAGAATCAATGATAAAACTGGGTGAGCTTGATGTGCCAGCAACTAGAGCATGAACTCTCTCTCTATCATCTGAACTTGATCCTCCTTCTCTCTTCTTTGAGATTTCTGGAAGGGAGATGCCATTCTTCTCCAAGATATTGGTCAGCATGTCTATCTGCTTTTTCATACAAGAGCTTTCAGTGTGATTGCCCTTATTGCAGTATGTGCACTTGTTCATTTCACCTTTGTTCTTCTTCTTCTGGTTATTCTTCTTGGGACCTTGTAGATCGTCCGGAGACTATTTCTTGTCTCTCTTTTGCTCAGGTGGATTTTTATCTTTCTTTTTTCTTTTTGAATCCACCTTCAAATCTCCAACAATCAATGCTTGATCTTTGGATGGTTTGATGGTGCCCATCATCACCAGCTTGTCCTATTCTTGTGTGAGAGATTCCATGAAATCTGCAAGGCTAGGCATCTTCCAGGTTCGAGCTGTCAGTTTTGTGGCATAGAAGGTCAAAACAAACACTGAATAATTAGGGCCCAGCTTCGAGAGGATGGCTAGTACAATCTAATCATATTTCTTTTCAATACCACATTGTTTTAGCTGCAAAACTAGTGCTTTGAACTTGGAGAAATATAGCTACAGGGATTCACAGCTTGTTGGACTCAGAGAAATCAGCTCATTTTCGATTTGATGTCCCCTCATCTCATCTGTATTTCCAAAAAGATCAGCAATATTCTCCCATACTTCATTCGGTGATGTCAATCCATCGAGATGGAAAAGGAGGTCTCTAGAAATACTCAGGCACAGGAGGCCATAAGCCTCATCCCTCCTGTTGTGCCATTTTATCTTCTCTGCAGCTGCATTGGGATTTGCTTCTATTGCCATAGTTATTCTGTAGAGGCCTTTCGTGCTCAACAGTATCTCCATCTCTATTTTCCATTCAAATAAATTGAAAGGAGTCAAGGTAGTTTTCTGTGATTGATCCATAGCTCTAGAAAATCTGTCCCAGCTGTCAGTAGAAGGCTCCCAGTCTTTGATGTCGAACCTGCAAAACAATTTTTGAAGGAGAGAAACAACCTACAATGGCTCTGATACCATGTGGAAATTAATTCCAGCAATAGATTAATTTTACTCACAACAATTATCAATTGATCATGCAAAATTGCTCACAAAAGAGACTGAATATGGAGCTGTAACACTAAATTGTATTAAATGAGTGTACAATAGCCAACCCTGTAATAACATAGGTTGTTGAATAAATATAATACATCAAGAAATCAAATGCATGAGGAGGCATCCAAACCTAGCATAAAGCAGGCTTACCAAAAATAAGCAAATCCCCCATAGGTGTAAAAAGCTGATCCCAAATCTGTCATGGAGCTCACGAATTGGAAAAAAGGAATAGGCAAGCTAAAGAGTGGTGGAATGGCAGCTCATACATGCTTTTTCATGGAGAAAAGAGAGGAGTATGTGTAGGACAAAAAACTAGTCAACCTCACCTAGTCTAGCTTTTCCTTTTGCCTTAAAACACTGAAAAAGCAGGCAATAAAGTAGAAAAAGCAGAAGGGCACCTAGGAGGCCAGGAATAAAGAAGAATTGATTCCTTTAGCTCTCCCATGCGCTACATGAGTCAAATAAGGCAAGTTTGACCATTATGGATAGGAAAATAGCAACTTGCACAAGGTGGGACACATGAACTAGGCAAATAAGACAAAAATAATGGAATTAATGTCTAAGTGGGTAAAATATGGGTTGATTATTCTAACAAAAATTTGTACTATTACACCAGAATACCTTCCTGAAAAGTTTTAAAACATTTCTGTCTATGTAACCAACCTAAATTTTGGGTTTGTTTTTTGTTGATTTTGTCACATATTGTAGCTGAGGCTTTTCTAGTTTAAATTCCCCCTTGACTATTTCTTTTGATATAGAATTTATGTTTCTCTAATTCCTTTCGTATTCTCTTTCACTATTATAAGAATGACTGAGTTTTGTTCAATGCTGGCATTTCTAAAGGCTAAAGAAGAGAAGATGGAGAAAATAAATATTAAACAGACAAAAATGGTAAAAGGCACTCACAGGATTCATAACAATTGTTCCAACCTTGCACCACGCTCTTTCAATCCTCTAGACAACAATTCCAAGCTCCAACATACATCCCTTTCCTTCAAAGTTGTTACTTGAAAAAATTCCAATCAACTCTCCTGTAATTTTAATCAAATTTTCCTTACTTTTGTTTGGGGTGGTAACTTTTTGTATGTTTTCTAGGTTTCTAGATGGATGGGACATAGGGGATGACCAATTGTCCCTTGTAGGATCAAAGGATGCAGCAATGCCCCCATATTGCAAAGGCCATATAGAAGTTGTCCTTAAGCCATCCCTTGCAAATGAAAGATAGCCAGAGGCATTTTTGAGGTGGCCCCCATCCCCAAACAACAAAATGCAAAGAGCATGCCCTACATCTCCAGGGACATGTTCCCATGAAACTTTGCATCTCTCTCATGGTTAGAAACATCCTCATTCATACAAGAAGGGTCTCTACAAAAATATATGCCAACTCAACATAGATAATTTTCGAATGAACTTATACAGATTTTAGTCTTTGAAATCTTAAACACATTACCTGCCCAAAATTTGTATTCCCAAGTCCATCAGCTCGACTATGGTTTTTTTCCCATCTCTAATGAACTTCATTACCTGTTCATGTTTTATTGTCATTACAATTCTAAGAATTTACATAACCATTGCTTATACTGCATAAAAGAGATTTCTTATCCAATGGCATTTAAACTAGCGCCAACTCTATCAAATTCATAATATTATCATCATTAAACTGAACCCCTGCATCTTTCCTTCTTAATTTTTCAATTTGTATACATCACAAACACAATAACCAATTCCTCAATTTATTTTTGCCCATCAAACCATGATACTTCTTGAATTGTAAACTGGTCCCAGTATTGGTGCTTACATTTCTTCCTAGCTGTAGGTGGTTTCTAAAAGTGATTCATTAATATAGGGATTTTGTGCTGAGAAAAGAACTTTAAAAGTACACTAAACTTCCTCTAAACAATGGGTTTTTAGAACAAAATTGGGAGAGAATGGAATAAGGTGGGAAAATGATAATGAAGGTCCCAGTGAACCTTCATGAACATTTAATGCTCATATCAAGTATCCGAATCATGGCCCAAGCCTTCTAAATAAACACTAGAGCTGTCAAAGCCCTCATTAGGGGTATAGGACCTATCCTCACCTCTATAATATCTAATATTGATCGGTTCTCTCTATTCTAGAGCTCAGGAGAGGGTGTTCCCATTTACACGCGCTCTTCGCTACAATGGAAGCAACAAAACATGCCTACACAAGGATAGAGAAGTTGCAAGTAAGAGAGAAGGATGTTCAGATTCCTTAAATCTTGTCAATCTATCTACCATTTGAGAGAAACTACCCTCAATATGAAATCCATCTTTGAACAGAAACATGCAATGCAGCATTAAACCTTGTTTTTCTTTGCAGATCTGTCCATTGTTAGAGTGTTGGAACCCACAAGATAGGAGCCCAATTTGTAGACTGAAAAAACAACTTGGTTGTCCAATTAAAATGGACCTGTCATTACGTAGATCACGTCAAATCTACATCACCCAATTTTTATTGCAAATTAACCCATTGTTGGAGTGTTGAAAACTGCAGAACAGAAGCCCAATCCACAGATGAAGAAAACAACTTGGCTCTCAAATGGGAATGAATGCACCTCTTCATTCCTATTGTGCCATTCTTCAGAAATTCCATATACAATCACAAAATGCATCAAGGCTTCGGTGGTCGCATTAGATATGTCACAACCTCTTTCAAACCTTGTATCTAACTATAACAAAGAAACCACAATCCCATTGGTAGTCCCCCTCCACTTTATCTCAACATCATATTAGAGTTCTAAAATTTATATTTAACTCTCCATCAAGAATTGAAGCTAAAGATGAAACCAAGAAAATTGTAGAAGGCTCGAAAATTGTATATTTGGTACTGTATTGCTTGCATACTCAGCTGACCTGCTCCTCCAAACACTGCATAAAAAAGCAACTTCTTGCAGCATAATAATCAATCTGTTACAAAGAAAGTCTATAATCTTTGGCAATTAAAGATCAGTGTTACAGATCCAAATCCAGATACTTATTAATGGAATCATAGTGTATTGAATATATTGACAACTGTCATTTCCAGCTGGATACTCAGTGTTCGAGTTCCACTTTATTGTTCAAATTGCCACTTTATTGTTTTATAAGAAAATTGCTTACAATTATATTCTTTGATGCTTGGATGTCAGAGTTTTCAATATTAGGAACCAAAATATTTGTCTTAGTCCTACCGAAGGCATTGTTGGCTCTCACACCATATTTCATACTCTAGACCATTGCTTGATGTTTAATTTGTACTGAGCTAAGAGTGCTAAAAAAAAATTTTAGGACACTTCTTTCTTAACTATTACATAATGTAAATTCAATCAAAATAGTCCACATCCAACATGATTAATATTGTCTAGTGATTTTTTTGTTATAGTTATGATTACAATGTTATTTGAAGGTCTAGCTTCTTTTTATATCATTAAGAATTGTATCTAAACAACCTACATTCTTCCTGAATATGTGCTTATATGTTGTAATTGGAAATGAGCCTTTCTTGTCTCGATAGAATGCCTAGATTTGAATAATAATTTTCTTGCTCTACAAAATATTAACAAGGTTCTTGTCAAAGTAGGTTTAGCAGACCAAATTAAAGTTACTGTACCTCTTAATGCAGATATTGAAAGACAAGGAAATATAAGAATCCTTAACAAGTGAGAAGCTCCAGCTATTCAAATTTCATGTCTTTCATTGTCCTATATATATTCATATTCCTTATGAGAAGAAGACTAGATTTTAACCCTTGAGCATCAAGTTTATTTTTTGGCTATAGTGAGACCTCCAAGGCTTACCAGATGTATATTCCAACACAATAGAAAAAGTTGGTGAACAGAGATGTTAGGTTTGTTGAGGATGCATGGTCCTTTTAAGTCTATAAATCCTAACCTTTATTTCAATTCCTTGTCGTATCCGGATCTTGGATTTTCTAAGATTTCAAAAATATGTATCCAGATCCATATCCAAATCCTGGTAACTAAATTTATATTAAAGAGAATAGGTGAGTGGTTCATATCTTGAGTAACATAACTTCATTGGTAGTATGGTACATATAGAAATTTCTTGTATGTCATTTATAATGCAATGATCATGAATGTTATTTCGTTTCAATTTCTTTTGGTCTTATCTTATGTATCTTTTAGTTTACAAGCCTATAGCAGAGATACTATTCATGTATTCTTTGAGGCGAGGAACTAATAGGAAAGACTATTGCAGAGATATTTCCTCTGCAATTTCAATGGCCTAGACCCCATATTTTCTGATATCTTGAGTTCTAAAAAAATACAGACCAGTTCATAGGTATAGTGACAACAAGAGGAAGGATAACACCCAACTATTTTTGTTTCTGGAAAATACAATTATTTCTTGAGCAGAGACTTTGTGATTCTATTGTATTTGATTCTAAGTGTAAATTAAAAAAAACCTATAAGTCAGGGATCTCTTGGAACCTAGTACCATTTGCTGGGGACTTTAAAGAAAATATTCATTACCCCATAAAGCAAATTGTGACATTTCTGAATGATAATGGAACACACTTTACGGTAAATATCTATGTGTTTTTAAGCATATATCTTGATGATAAATTCCCCATGGAATTTTCCTTAGTTGATGGTGATAATCAACAAGTAGTTAATGGGACTATCCAATATACCAATGTCTTTTGATGTGAATCTTGATACATTAGTTTGGTCTCTATAGAAGGTAGGGGTCCCTAATATGACAATTGTTGTTGCAGAAGTGGGTTTGACCATAGATGGTGATAAGCATACCACTGTCACATCTGCTCATACAGACTCATGGGAAACTGCATCAAAGGAATGAATATGGCCCCTTCAAACTATAAGTATAGAAATTCAAAGGCTCTGAATTAGATATGAAACAAAAATGTGGTATAGCTATCACTTAGGCAGTGTAGTTGATTTATATGTATCTGTCAAAGAACTACGATTTTGGTCCCTTGTCAACCTATAAATAGTCCTAGAAAATATGTTGAAGGATGTTTTCCGGTGAAGAGTCTGTAGCTATGGAGTTGTCTTGTTCAATCCTGGGTGGCAGCTAAAGTGCTGTTGACAAGGAAGACATATTTATCCTATAATCTAAGACTGGTCTCCTTAAATGCAAAGAACTAAAGAAGCCATTGATGTTTGATGTCTTATGATATAGAATTATATCACATGCACGCACTAATGGGTGATCATATGGCATACAAATGTACAGATTGACTAATAGCCTATTGGGTTCTTGTGTGATTGATTTATCTACTTCTGCTCATGTCTTTTGTAGTTAAGGATCCATCCTCGATGTTAAACAATGCCTATTCTTTTTAAACTTGTAATTTCAGGTGGATGTGACTGAAGAACTAAGAATGTTTTCTGATTTATGTTTGTACAGATGGGCTCAGGTCAGGATTAATTGGACATTATGGAAACCATTTGTGGGGCAGCTGATCAGGCTCTCTCAAATAGATGGGGTTTCCAACTGGTGGATTATATCATGTTTAACCCAGGTTTTCTATCAACCTTCAAATTCATAATATTTTGGCATTTCGTTTACTGACCTACCTCCATTGCTTTCATAAATGTGTTATACTTGTTTTTGGATCTATGATTGAGTCCTTTTTGCCAAACCAGAAATGTCACTTCAAGTTTCCCTGTCTTCATTGAACCTCTGTTTTGGAGCTGTGGTTGTTCCATTCTTCCTGTCTTCACTAAGGCTTTTGTTGTATGTGATCTATTTGAATTGTAATTGGATATAGCCACAAATCCAGCTTTTAAATCCTAGAGGCGTGAACTATTATAACAAGGTACATGCCCATTATGAAAGAAAATTTAAAGCTTAGTTAAAATAAAGGCCTAGCATAAACAATTCCAATGTATATCTAGCTTCACATCCAAGAGTAAGGTTTCTTTTAGGCATGGAAATAATGTCACACGTGTTTTTTTTCTTTCAGAAAATATGTTGAACCAAAGTACATGAAATAATATGCTTTCACCAAAGGAGTCTAAAGCATAAAAGTTCAACCAAGCTAAATCAAGGTATAAGAGTATGTATACATTTGAAGTCTCCTATAGAAATACATATTAATACCATAAGGATTTTGGTGTGAATGAATTTGAAGTACTCAAAAGTTTAGAGCCAAATGTAAATATAGGAGGCTGTAGGAAGAAGGGAGGTGCTTCCTTTCTAACCTTTGTTCAGCAACAATCAAGGGCTAACGTTTTGAAAAATTGAGTGTAAAAAATTTATTATGGTCATTCAGTCGATTGGGTACCAAACCAGTATTACAAAAACTGAACTCTGTCATCCTGAACCAAATTATCTATTAATGTGGGTTTCTCAAGGCCAAGCATCTATATGCATAAGTTCTCTTTTGAATTTGTTTGACTATAAATATGGGAAGTTATATATCTGCCTATTTATGAATTTTTCCATCTAGCTGTTGTTTTTTAGATGGTAAGCATATTCTACACTCAATGAATAATCCTAAAAAACCTTGGTATCTTTAAAGCTCAAAACCCATCAAAACAACAATGTTCGAATCCTAGAATTTAAAAACACATACTGCACAAAAGCAATAACAACAATTTGCAGATATGAACTCTCATTCACATCTATCTTATATTGAGTAAGGAAAGAAGAAAATAGGTTGAAACAGCTCAAAACAAAAACTCACCAAGAAACACTGGTGTGCCCTGCATCTCCTTTATAGAATAGGAAGATGAGGGAAGATACAATACCTCTAATCACATGCATGAAGTGGTCAAGATGACTCAAACCTAACCTTAGTCTGATTACCTAGTGTGCCCTAGCTACATCGATAATTTTGCCAGATAAGTGTGCCTCGAATGGAAGACAATATGGAACATGCAAGCATCCATCATCTTCCTTGAGAAATATAACCTCAACCTAAAATGGAATCTTACCCATGCAAGGCAACGTAGGGATCTGCGCCCTCTCTAAGAATAGATTATGCATGTGTTGTAAAATTGACGTGAACTTAAGCAAATTGAAAATTGCTAAATATGGAATAGCAGTAAACTGTATTTAAATGAAGGTGGAAAACTGAAAATATACTAATATTGACGGATGCATGTTGAAGGCATGCATGCACTTTCTACTCTTGTACATAATTGTGCTTCCCTGACACTCTGCTGTGTGCAAGAACCAAGGAAAGATGCTACCGTACTACTGCTGTATGGACCTACAACAAATACACTCTTACTGCTGATGTACTTGATGTCCGAGTGCAACTTAATACCTTGGAGAATATTGTTGGAGCTAAACAAGGTAAAAATCTAACACTCCCTCTTAGCAAGGAAAGTGTTCTCCATCAAAGCAGTCTCTTCCTAAACATCTCGAGCTTACCCTTTGCCAAAGGCTTAGTCAAGATGTCTACAACTTGATGATCTATTTGAGACTCTAAACCTACTCTAAAGCCACTACTCCCTTTTGACCTTATATCAGAGAAAGTGGTAGTTGATGTCAATGTGCTTGGAGCCTTAGAGTGGTCATGGAATACTAGATTCTTAGAGAGTCTAAAAACTTTTATTGTTACAGTAGACTACAATAGGCTTAGACATCACACCTGTAGACTCTGAATCCATGAAGTCATATGTCTTCATAACTAGCAATGCTAGCTACCATGTACTGTGCCTCTGTTGAACTCAATGTTACTGATGCCTTCTTCCTACTAAACCAAGATATCACTCTTGAATCCAACAAAAGCAATGACCTGAAGTAATCTTGTTGTCACTAAAACCCCATGCCAAGTTAGCAACAAAACCATGAAACATCACTTCTCCATCCCCTACATACCCCATACCATAGAGTAGTGTTCCCTTCAAGTAACATAGCACATGTTTTGTAGCTACCTAGTGACTTCCTCATCTCAAACATACACTGACTCAAGGAGTTCATTACAAAACATATATCATATCTGGTATTAACCCAAGACATGAATGATCCAACTATTTATACATCAAATAATCTAGCAAATATGAATCCAAATCAGCATGCAACTTCAGATTTAGTAACATAGGATTCAGATTCAGATTTATACTTTTGAGAAGGAGGATGTAGTTACTATCCATGGTTCACGAAAGTCACTTTCCAGGCTAGCTTGTCACCTTCCTAGCTAGCATAGCTAGCAAATTGGTGAAGAAATTTTAAATGGAAAAAGGTAATATTTTTACAACTCTTGCTCAAAGATTTGTAGGTGACCCATCCTCCCATTTTTGAATAATCCTTTAAGTTATTCTTCCTTGCTTAAAGAACCTAACTTCAACTAACATTGGAGGATTGTAGTTCTGAAATTAAAGAGCACCGATGGAACAATATGAAAAAAGATAATACCCATGTGTGGACCAAACAAGCATTAAATTTTGTCGTTTTTAAGTTCAAATCCACATAGTAGGAGACTAGATGAAGTGCCTTAAACTCAAAAAAGAACCAGACAATCGAAATTTATGATTTCGAAAGACATTTTCCCTACTGCAAGTTGAGTCAATTATTGTTTTTGAGCTCAAGAAGTTGTTCAATCATTGCAGGACTTCAAACCAAGGTTTCCAGTCTCAAACTTGGGAATGACTCAACATGACAACCACTCAAGAGTGACCTAGAAAGGTATCCACTCAGCAATTTGGAAAAATAAACACCACAGTGTGGAATAACTTGGCCAATAACTCAGAGTAACTCACCAAGTAAGTCGGAATATTTTTGCAACAAACTTTCCATTCAACCAAGTCACAGTCGAACTCGGTGTGTAGCTGAATTGGAACTAGACATGGAAGGTCAATTGACTTGCCAAACTTGAGGGTCATTCAGGATGACTTGTAGAGTATGATAACCTTTCTTCAAACATATTGAAGTTGTTCCTAATTCCTATAACCCTACAAAGCATTATTGTTAAGTGAGAACCCTAGTATAGAGGTATGTGGTTTTGGAGTCAACAACTTGATTAAATAAAGAATCTGTCATAGAAGGTCAAGAACATATCAAAATCAGGCCAAAAGTGGTTCAAGGTCATTTTTATGAATAATTCCAAAATATTTTGGTGGCCTGTATTAACCTGGTGATCTGTTGTCCCAAATTTACCATGTATTCATAGTCTATATTAATTTAAGAGCAAGGATTCAAGGTTGCAATCGCCACACATGCTTAAAATTATCACCAAGAATGAAGTAGTATTGATGGTAAAACAAATATTCAAGCAGAGTTAGCAGTGCAGATTTCAGTCAGAATTGGAATTTTTAAAAAGATGTAGGGTCTCTTGAGAAAGGAGCTAAAGTGGATATGCTGGTGCTCCTTGTCCATGGAGTAAGGGGTGGTTTGTCATAGTTACTATACTTGCAAGTACTCGTGAATATGCTGAAAAAGTAGAAATTTCCAAAATAATTCAACCTTTAATGCAACTTCAGAAATTTGACCTCATTACTAGAGGTTTCTAGGACTTAGTCCCTGTGAATTTAGAACCTTAGAGATGAGCTAAAATATAATAAAACAACAGCAAGCAACAGTCGATATTTCATTTGTAAACAACTCCAATCCACTAGGCTGTTCAAGAGAAAATATACCAAAATTTATGCCACAGGTTTCATCCCTCTAGGGAAATCTTCTCATGCATAAACCAGATTTGAAAATCACTTTATGCAAGCAATAATTACAAAGGAAAATTTTGTCCTGTTGTCTTCAATGTCAATGTTAAACCTTTAAACAATTTCAACCTCAATTTATGTCAAATCAACAAGACAAATAAGTGCTGGAAATTACAGAATCATGAAGACAACGATAGTTAAAAATCAAATCTACAATAAGACCATTTTGGACAGCTGAAAACTTCATATACATAGATAAGAGATGAATTTCAAACATATACTCTTAGCTTAATATAAATTGGTACAACCCTCCAAGCTCTTTAAAACCCTAGTTAGTGGATTAAATATATGGATATAAACTCATTGTTTTTTAAACTATTGTAAGTATGAGTTCAGAACATTTCCTTTCCTATAGGATGCACCTCATTTGGATCAAGTATATAGTTATAAATTCCTCTTCTTTCTTGTAAGTATAATAACTATTTCCTTTTGTTGCCTTGACCTAAGAATGTGGATTTTTGATCCAATGATGATATTCTGCCTTGAAATCGGGAGGTTAACTTAACAGTTCTACCAAATATAAATGTGAAGATACAACTTGAATGGAGATGTAAGTTCTTGCTATCATGCTATTATAGTTTGTATATGCTGCTAGTTTAAATTGAAACAACCCAGTCATTTAAATGTCTCATTATCAAAACAACACTACTCTTGAAGGTAGATTGTTGTTAGAAGGTAGGTTGTTGTTTTCTGATTGTTTATATTGATTTTCTTCACTGATCAAATAGATCTGCTTGGGAAAAAATGACTACATCACTCCCTTGGCTGTTGATCATTGTGAATGAGGATACCATAGGTTGTAGTACCCTCCAACAAATAAACCTCTTATGCTCAACATATCTGATGCAAACAAAATTCTTTTACATATTTCAACACAACTAAGGGTTTAGGATTTTCGTTCTGAAGTAAATGAGGTATGCATGCATGTATTTGTGTATATATTTACATATTTATTGATTAGATAATTCCTATGTTCTTTTCCAAGTGCAGGTTTCTTATCACTTGTTTTGTTGGACCAAAGTAATGGCCTGTGCAGATTATTATAATGAGCGTGCTTTGACAAATGGTGTTCTCAACATCCAAATATGTGATGAGCCCTGGGATCATGATTTATATGCTTCCATGAGAAGTTGGACTGGAATTTATAAGGTTGTTACCTATCATGTTTGGGGTGCAAAATATGATTCATTCTAGTGTTTTTATGGTACAGGTAATATTTTGTAACTATAGTCAAGTGGCTGGCTGAATTTTTAAATGAATTCTGTTGTAGTGCACTCGAATTTGTGTCTAGTTAGTGAGGTTTAGTAATCCAAACACCTACATTGACAATTTGAATTATTTGAAAGCTATAATTAAGCATGATTATTGTAATTTAATGTAGTAAACTAAATTGTACCATTGCACTTAGTTGTACTTAAAATATACCATTGCACAATGGTTTGTTTATTTCTCATACACCAAACAATTGTGAAATTACTATGTACATTTTTTAGTTATTTGTTTTCACTTTTTAGCGAGCAATAAAATTTATTGCTTAACTTGTGTTGTTTGTAGGTAACCTTACTCGCAATCTTTATAACAACATGAGGAGGGAGGCTGCTACAGTGTGGATACAGAAGCACGTGCAGATATATAAAGCTCTGAAAGCTCAGAAGCATGTGCAGTGTGGATACAGAAGCACATGCACAGATAGAAAGCTCAGAAAGTGGGCCATTGAGTATGAAGAGCATGTTGCTTAGGATTTTCCATTGAGTATGAAGAACTTGTTGCTGAGAGTTTCAAGCTGCTAAGTATGGTTTTGAATATGCTATGGGATCTAAGTATGGCTTAGCAACCAAGTACAAGTGGTATGGTTTAGCGATTGTAATATTTTGAAAATTCATTAATGTACTAGATGATTTTCATGTAAATTCATCTATGTATTCATATTTATTGTAATACTTGACATTTCATATAATATAATTTGTGCGGTTTAAACTTCTATGGTTGTACTTTATATTTTTTATAAGTGTTCTAATTAACTAATTAATGTGACATTGCATAATTCACATGTGTATTAGATGATGATAAATAATGTATGATTCTTTTTTTTTAATTTATACATAATATCATATTAAAAATTTATATTGATTAATAATGAACACCATTAAAACTACTAAAATATAATAATCACATAAAACGACTAAAAATGATTAAATTAGTGACCATTAAATGAGATTAATGACCAAAATTCGCATATAAAATGACCAAAAATTGAGAGATACATGACCAAACAATGAGATATAAATGACCAAAAAAACGACCAAAATTCGCATATCAATGACCAAAAAACAGTGTTGGTGGCTAATTTACGGTCTTTTATTACGTGGCCAAATTTGGTCATATTCTAGTTTGTCATGTGGTCATTAATTTGGTTATATATTTGGTCATTGATTCAAATAGATGACCAAATAAATGACCAAATTAATGACCAACTGACAAGCTATAAATGACCAAAATAAAAATGACCAATTTTGGTCACATAATAAAAGACCGTAAATTAGCCACCAGCGATCGACAAACCAGAAGTGGTCATTGATATGCGGATTTTGGTCCTTTTTTTGGTCACTAATCTCTCATTTTCCACTAGTGTATATACTTACAGTTCATCCCTTAGAATACAAAAGGTTCATAGTGCGAGAGGGAAAGTCTTCCCCGATATTTACCTTATTGCTTTCTGTTATTTGTAACAATCCAATCATTATTTCATCCGAATTGTACCTTTTGATTTGCATTTTTATTTGCATTCTCCCATAAAGGTCCAAGTGTTGCAACTTGAGATCTGATACCATTTGTAACATACCCGAAATTCCTCAAAAAAAATTCTGAGAGAATGAGGGTAGATTTTTCGTTTTTACTATAACCAACCATTCAACAATGTTAATCTCTTGAGAGCGTGAAATCACGTCATTCTAAAAACTAATACATACATTAAAATACTAACATCACAGGTTCATTATTTTACCTTAAAACTCTTTGGTCGTACTTCATGTTAAGTCATGAATTTGTTTTCTTTAGTCTTATATTTTATGTACATTTTTTAAGCTTGCCATTATTTGCTTACTTCTAGGAAATTTTGGTTTAGAGTGCAATTTTGAGTTTATTCCATTAGGTTTTCATCATTTTTTGTTTTTCTTATGTCCCGAAGGGTTCTATAGGGTATATGTTGATTAAAGGTTTCATGAATATCACTAAGATCAAGGTTTATCATATAATCCTAATTTAAAGTTGAATTAATGGTCAAATAACACAAAATTTGATTTTTGAACTTTCTTGTAGCGCAACGGTAAAAATAATACACTGGCGCGCTATAAGAAAGTCGTGGCTGCTAAATTTGCCATTTTTTACACCAAATTCTCCAATGATTTCGTTCTTGGGATGACTAATCACATGAATAAGAAATTTTGATACGTGTTTCATCAAGATAATCATGAAAACAAGTGTTGGCTATGCTGTGAGGGAGATCGTGACAGTTAGAAGTAAAGGCATGGCAAATCATGACAGACAGTGGAATGAGGTGAGATTGACGGGAAAGAGGTTCTTGAATTAAGCATTACAAAGCTGGTGGAGACGCTGGAATGAAGACACATTGCTAAATAATCGGAATTGGCAGTTGAAGAAGGAAATTAGGGTTTCGCAGCGTGACAGTTGGAGGTGAGATGAAGACTTGAAGACACCTGGAGCGTTCAATTCGACATTCAGCTAGTCTAAGAATCAACTTTTAACAGCTGCAGCAAGCTAGGAGTGAGGTATCCCGCGTGACCTTGGTCATGGCCTGTTAAATTGGGGTTTTTTCTGTTAAGGCTTATAATGTTAAATTGTTAAAGGAAAACATAAATTCATGTATTCAACCAACTCCCAACGGTGAGATATCAGTCCAAAAGGTCTAAATAAGCAGCATTTGATGTTAGTAAAGTTTAACAATAGACCTGTTAAAGACCTTTGGTGATCTGTTGGACCTAAATTATCCAAGTTTGGCACAAAACATTCCCTGAATTGATAATAGAATAGACTGTATGGAATCGAGGACAAGCAGCCTTTGAGAGTTCAAGGGAGAATTGACTGCAAAGACTATGAAAACTTGAGGAACATAGGCTATGAAGTCACTAATAGGTTCTAAAAACCACACAGAAGCATCATCAAGCCTTGGGAGAGAAGATGAAGAAGAGTGGGAAGACCAACAGGGCTAATCCCACTGAGTTTAATTGGATAGACAAATTTCTAGGATGTGTTGAACTCTTTGAGAATGCTAGATGGTTGAACTTCTTTAAAAATATTGATGGATATAATACTGAAGTCTCTCACAAATTTGCACAATGTTACAACAAAGATATAGTAACATTTGATACTCTGAAGTTCAAATTAACCATAGATTTAGTGGCTGAAGCAACAGGGGTTAAGAATGAAGGAAGAATTTGGTTAAAAAAGGTGTCATTTACCTTCAATTCCCAAAGGTATCTATTGCCTGGCATTGTTCCAGATTTGGGCAATGGAGTGCCCATCCATAATTTCAGAGCTGAATGGGTAGATCCTATCAAGGTTCTACAAAGCTACATTACATGTGAAGGAAGGTATTCTTTTGTCTTCAAGTATCATTTCAGGTTCCTTCAACACCTTAGTGGTGAATCAAGGATGAACCTACCTTTCTTCCTGTTAAAACGTTTGCAGAAAATGTCTAGCAGGATCAAAGAACATCAAGACCACACTACACAGTCCATCTTTCATAATGGATTGATCAAGCTTATTATCAGCAGTGTTCTGCAAAAAGAAGGAAAGACTTGGGACTACTTTCTCTTTTGGTCTGGGTTCCAAAATAACCAGGAAGGACAGCCTACCAGAAAACAAGTGGATAAGGGACAAACCCTAATTAGAAAATTAAGACAAAAAGTGAAAGCTGAAGATGAAGAATGTGTCAAATTAGAAGAAGTGGCAGAACCTTCAAAAGGAGATTATGAATCTCAGTAGCCTCCAAATGACAGTGAGAACAAAAATTTTCTATTTATTCACAAGGAAACCCAGCCTATTCAAAATGAAGCACCAGTAGAAACACTCACTGATGAAAAAATTGTTTTTACAGAGAAGGTTTTAGGAGAGGAAGAAAATACTAAGGTCCAACAACAAAGTCCAATCACCATCTTGTCTAAAGATGAAGCATACTTGTTGGAAGGGGATGAGTTGTTTGTCAGTGCTAAGACTAGGGTTGGCACACAAAGGGAGTTCTACAGTCAGGAGGATAAGACAGTAATACCAAAAAAAAAGAATATTAAGGTTAAGGAATTTTCCTCTATCATGCATCAAGGCATAAGTTTAAAAATGGTAGGAGAGCTTGCTCCAGGCTGGAGACCCAAAACTAGACCCAAAAACAAATTGAGGCTAAACATGAAGAAGTTATTAAACCCTAAGTTGAATATAGAAGGGATAACTATGATTGATACTTCTTCCTCAGATGAAAAGTTGGAATCTGGAAAGGGTGACAGAAAAGGGAAAAAACCATCGAAGACAGAAGAAGAATCTAGCCTCATTGAGACTAAATTGTCTGCTATGTTTTTGGAAATACGAGGTAAACTATTGAAGGAACAACAAAAAGATGAAACAGAGGTTTCCTATTCAGAAAACAAAATGTTGATGGATGAAAATGCTCTTACTGAAACAGATAATCAAGAAAACCCAAGTGTTCATGATACCTCCACAGAGCTGCTTCTTAAGGATGAGGAAATCTTTAGAAAGCTGAACATCCCATGGCTACCTAGTGAGCTACAAAGTACAACAGGAAGCAAGGCATTTGACTCAGAGAAGGAAAATTTGCGAAGAGCCATCAAGCAGTATAAACATCAAATATATTATATGAAAGAAACACATGATGGTTTGATCATAGCTAATAAAAGACTCAGGGAAGACCTAGAAGAGGTGAATAATCACTACCAAGAACTCACTGCAGTCTCCAAAGAGGCCTTAAAAAGGAAAAGAATTACATAAATGCAATTTGCAGGATTAAAACAAACTATCATGAATCTACAACAGTAGAATGAGGAGCTTACAAGAAGAATGACAAAGATGGAAGCTGAGCAGTAGAAATCTAGGAGAAAGGCCCAAGCCTTAGAGGGGATAACTCTGTTAGCAGAAGCTGCTAAAGACCTATGAGCATTGTTAGCAAAAATAGTTACTTTTTATGTTTTGAAGAGTATTTTATTTTTGTAATTATTATTTTGACAATATCCTATCGATGAGTAGGCTAAAAGCAGTTAGGTTTTAGACTCTAACTGAATTTTGAAAGACAGTATTTAGGAAGGTCACAAATAGAACAAGGGGTTCGACTTTTGGATGGCTAGAGGAGGTCTCCTGACTTGTTGATAAGCTAAGTACTTGACTCTCATGTGTCTTTAATGAACTAATTATGAAATATATGCTCCATTTTACCCTTCAGTCTGTTCTTTGGCTTTATTTCTAGCTTGTTTAGTTACACAATTGATAATTTCATTGTTGGTTTATAGTTTTTATGCTTGTAGTGCTTGTCAGTTGTGGATGAACTTCAATGTTGTGTTCTGTTGGATTGATGTTTATTATATTATGCATCTCAGTTCTTCTTTACTTGTGATTTAGTTCCTATTTGGGTTATGAATGTATTCCCTCTTGTCACCAAACTTCACAATTAGAAAAACCTTTCAAAAACCCTAAAAACCTAGTTTTGTTTGATTGAATATTTGAGATTGTGTTAATTTGTTTCTTTGTAGTGTAGAAACAATTTCTGGCACAAACACTTCATTTTCTCACAATACAAACATTACTAAGTGTAATCTAATACCATGGTAGTAAGATCTTCCGAATTATTAATTACTTCCTTATAAATCAAGGTATTGAAATCAAAATTTTAAACAAAAGGTATTGAATCATTTAATAATCAAATAACTTTCCTCCATGAAATATATACCTCTATCTATATGCTTGCGAGTGTTTTTCATAAACCTTTGTACCAATAAAGATAATGTATCAGAAGCATCATCCATGCATTAAATACCATCATGAAAATGAGTAATAACAAACATAAAACATAGAACAAGAAGAGAGACATCATATACGTGGTTCACCCCATTCATGAGGCTACGCCCACCAAAGTTTTTTAGTCTTTATATTATCTCATGAAGAGAAAATTTACAATTTTTTGGCACATACACTACCATTTTATTTATCTCCAATCTCTTTCACCGAGAATACTCTCCAATTACCATTTTTCCTTCTTTGTAAGGTATTCCATTTAAATGGACAACCTTTTCACATAAAATTATTCCAAAGGTACAAGGGGTCACTCCTGGTCTATACTTTTTAATGACTATAGAACAATAACTAATACAAATTAAGATGCATACTTGATCCATCCTGCTGCACTGGAACTAGTAAAACACATGGTTTATACTTTAGTAAATCGCATGTATAAACATGTTCAATTCAAAACTTAAAATATATAACAACACTATATATATATGCTTTAGAAAGGGATTTCCAAAATTACAGTTGTCCACTTTACCTATAAATCAATTTTCACTTTAATCTATATACATTTTATGGTAATATTTTCCCAATATCTTTATTTATATAGAGTAATGTCTATTATTAAAATTTTCATAAAATTTTCATAGTTCATAATAAAATTATGAACATATATGGATATGAAAATTATTAATTTTCTTTATGGTTTATATGTGCTACAATCAAGCCTTTAATCCATTTAAGCAATACTTTGCATCAAACCGAATATCCAATGCCCATGAGAACCAATGAGTTGTAATATTTGAAATAAAATATTCATAGTTCATAGTAACATTATGAAAATATGAGTTCTAAAGTTTGAAATAAAATATTTATACTTCATAATAACATTATGAACATATGAGTTGTAATCCTAATATATCTTGACATGTTATAAAACAATATATTAGAATTCGTAGTACAAAAATCAAACTGGGGTATTACAATATACTTAAATACTTTCTAGTAATGGTCCAAATTATTCATTAGATGGTTTTCAAATAAGCAATGGAGTAAGAAGAATAGGGCACTCTTCTTCCAAACTCTAAGATACCCAAATCAAATCTTTCATGTATTTATAGTTTCCTTTTCTACTCCAAATCTTCTTTAGCATATATGACTTTTGATTGAGGTTTTGTTTGTTTTTCTATAACAAGAAATATTGCACAAAAGGAGGAATCGATATAAATTGATTTCTTAGCCAGATACTTCAAACTTCACTTTATGCAAAATAAGGCATCCTTGGGAAATATGAATTGACTATGCATGTGTAATGTCCCCCAAAAATTGAAAAAAAATAAAAAATTATAGGCTAGTGAAAATGACCCAAAGGGGATCATTATTAATCGTGTAGAATTACAGGTGCTACTTATAATTTCGATGTCTTCAGAAACTTCCCATACTGTTTTGTTAATCTCTTATCCATTCAATGACTATTAGTTCATTTACTTCTTATGTCTTAATTTTGTTATTTAGACTATTGATATATCTTAGTTATTAATGTCGGTGAATTAATGAATTGTATAGATCATTGTTTTGCTCGTGCAAATGTGTACTTTGTTTATTTAATAAAAACTAAGTTAACTTTCTTGATGGGAACAAAGTGGTGAAGTAGCGGGACTCGTTCTCCCATGACAATCTGAGACTCTAAGGTCGTTCTTCGTTATGCAGGATTACTTAGTTTATTCGAACTAAGGCACCTTATTTATTGACTTACATGTTACTTTTGCGACATTAGGATTATTTGGTTACTTGAAGCAAATAAGTTCCTAGTTATACTTCTAGTTCTGCCTTGCACTTTTATTACTGTTCCATTTTATGACTCAGGTAAGCCCTATGTTCGTTAATTATCTTTCTTAGTTAATTAACTATATTTTTTTAATTTACTTACTGTCCTTACCATTATTAATTATCTATCTCTTGGTTAATTAATTACTCTTATCTTGTTTCTATTTTGCAGGTTCACCTTGGTTACGAGTTTGGAAACTTAAGCTTGTTCTTCCTAGTGAGGGCATCATGGCATACTACGTTCGCCATGATTCCTAAATACTACAAAACCTAGACTAAAGACCTACGCACACATGCTACCTATATAAACTAGCAAAAATGGCATGTGATAACATAATACTTTCATTCTAAGGGGATGAATTTGTAAACACTACACCATAGTGTTAATTTCTGCACATACTTTAACATTGCGAGACTATGGTATACATACCATGTCCTAAGTATCAAGTCTGCGCTGACATTATAAGGTGGTGAAACCATAGGATAAATGGTTTAAACTTATGACTTGGTTGGTATGTAATATAACGACCATCCACAAGCTATGGTGATTGTTTATGGATGTGTTAATGGCCACCAGCTGGTGCCATTAATGCCATAGGATTTTGTGAAAAGACTTGTCAAAGAATTTGGGCATTTGCTATTTGTGCATTATGTGGTTTTGGCATTGGGGTTTCATGTGGCCTCTGCACAGTTAGAGAAGGGAGGTGACCTCCGTGGATTTGCAAGTAAGATGGACCAGACTCTCTGTAAACGCATTGTTTCATTATTTTTCTCCATGGCATGGTCATGCTTCTCATGACATCATTGATTTGTTTGCAGGTGAAAATGAAGACGCTTCGGGGCTTGCACAGAGCTACGCTTTTGATATGGGGTTGCTACTTCATGGCCATGGTAAGCCTGCTGGCAAGATTGTACTTGCTTTCTCTTGTTTTGGGAATTTTGAGTTGGGATTCTTTATAGGGTTTGGGTTTTAGATGACACTTGTCAACTCTACCTTCACGGTTTATAAAGTAGCTTGCTCTGGGTTTTTTACTATCATTGGGGGGTTTGGAATTTTGAGTTGTGGATGCAGCATTACTTGTAATGGTGCCATAGCTCACAGCTTGTCATTTAAAATTATTAATACTTGACTGTTTGTAAAAGAGGATTTATTCTGTCTTATGTAAATACTGCGCATTGGATTTTATGTGAAGATTGTAGTGTGTTTTGGTATGAAATGCATATGATTTCATTCATCATTTTTAATATATTATACTGTGTAAAATTTGGGACCGTGTAGTTTTTTTAATGTTCCGTTTTAAAATGTTGACTTGTTGGTGCAATCGTGGCATTAAGCCTGTAGAATTTACTCTGTATATAAATGTGATAATTTGGGTTTTGGAAGTATGCACAACACTCCATTTATAATGTTTGTAATTTATGTTTGGGGAAGCTTCTAGAGCTTGGGACGTTATGTCATGGGTTGCACCATTGTTGCAACGGCATCGTAGCACATTGGCTTGCCACCATAAGCTTTGTGTTAGTGTTAATGGAAACTGTGTTTTAGATAGGGTATTGTAATTTGGTTTTTTGTAATGGTTCAATGTGGGTGTAGTCCATGCCATGAATGGCATGTGCCTCTCCCAATGACTGTGATAGTTTAGTTGACATTTTAATATGTAATTTGTATTTAAATAGATATGGCTATAACAGCCAGGGTTATGGAAAACCCATGACATCATTTTGGTTATTGTAGCATGCCTGTGTGAATTATTACTATGTGATTGGATTTGGAACTTGGCTGTGCCCAGTGTGACTAGGTATATGTCCTTCAGGCTTTGGGCCTAGGAGATACCAAATTGTAAAACATTTTATATGTAATAAAAGAAATGATACTAGGTATTTAAGCTATTGATTTTGTTATGCGTTTTGATTACAGTAAGGACTTATGTTTAAGGTTATTATTATGTTGGCCTTGGGTCATGGACATCCATGGGATTCAATGTCGCAACCTGTGTTGGCATAAGATAGGGTTTTCTTCTTAAGAGGAACGATTCCTTGTTTAAGTAAGAACTATAAAGATGATGTTAATGTGGATTTTAATTTTGATTTTGAATTATATTTGTAACCCATAAGGGTCGATACCACGACCTTTGTTTATTGATACAGATTTATATGAATTGGTTACTTGGTAAAATTATAGGTGGATGTTTATGATGAATATTATATGGGACATTTAAAGATATAATGCCCATGGTTTATGGTATTTTATTATATATGTTAAGAATGTAGGTTTTATGGTAGAGTCCTGATAAGGACCACATGGATGGTCACGATATCCCTCTGATTAAGTTTCATGTTTGTTCCAGTTATGTAAAGTATTTTGTTTTTAAATGATTATGTGGAGCATACCTTGAAAGGTATTTAATAATATGTTTAGCTTGTTTATTATATTAAATCTATTATTAGTAGATGTAGTTTATAATATATACTTCTATTAGTTATCATAATTAATATTTTAATTAATTACTACTGAACTAGTTTCTTTAAAATTTAGGGAAAGCCTCTCTTGACAAATGGAATATGTCAGTAGAGTATTAAATACAGAGAACAAAGTATAAACATAGTACTAAGATCAAACCTAGTTAATACAGGAAAATTTATGAAAGATACAACCCTAAACATAAACAACATAAAATAAAAATTCTCTAGCCTATCATTAGTAAATTCCAAATGCAAACCATAGCAGATTGTTAACCATAAAACTTAACCATTAGGGTTAGAAATTACATTGCAGCCATTACTTAACATAAACATTAATGAAGCTTTAGGAAAGAAACAGAATAGGTCTTCAAGGGTTTCATACATGAATTTTAAGCTTTGTCAATGGCTGCACCTGCACACTTAAATAACCAACATTAACAATTCAAGGAAAATCTGACCTCTGTTTGATGACCAAATCACTTGGGAACTACCACATTCCACCCAACCATGACCCGGAACCATTCCCGATTTAATTCCGGATCCCCTCGAGTTGGAGTCCAAAATACAAGTAGCTTAGAGCTCCTAAGGTAGGGTTTCCTAATTGGTAATCAGTTCTGAATCAATCCTATTTTCTTTGCAGGAAAAGATCTTCAAGAAAACACTTGAGAGAAAAAGCATGCAGAATAATAATTCTCCTAGATAAAAATCAGAACCCCAAGCCTTTGCTTGGCTTGAGTCTTTATAGATAGACTTTTTAGTCAAAGGGGCAGTTAAATCAAGAAATTCTTGACTTATTGATTTAAACCTTTTTAATTTACTGGGGTAATTTTCAATTCTTAACCTAGGAACTTTTAACTAGTTCCTAGTTAATATTTCATAGATATTTCACTATTTATTAATCCTTTAATAATAAATAATAATTGGTGGAGATTATCTTCTTTATTTATTCAATTATATAATTAATCATAATTAATTCTTTATACATACTATGTATAAAATACATCGTATTAAAATACTTGTTAACATTTGTCTTCGGGCATCATGTATCATGATCCCTAGACTTAACAACACTTATTTATGAAGGTTAAGTAGTTAGATCACTCGGGTCTACTAGGATAGGAAAATCTAAACATCCTTTCATGTTGGATTTCCCCCATATAATGTGGTAGTTCTTCAGTACTTGGCGAGAATACATAAATTCAAACTTTCATTTAATCACTTAAAAATAAGTATGATGAGATCAATATTATTCTCGAGCTGTTTTCACTTGGAGGTGATTTTAGTCTTTTCACTAACCCCTATCACTTACCAGATCCCATACTCAATGCTTATAATAGGGAGTTACAAACATAGTTCAATTCCAGAGCTCTCGCTCAACACTAAATTCTAGGATGTACTTGTACGATACACCTAGAGATACAATGGCCAAGGAACCGATGTTCTAGAGCTTATGCTCAACATAAACATGGAATGATCCAGATCTTGTGCCCAACATTTCCAATTATATTTTCATGTGTTCTAGAGATTTATGCTCAACACAAATGTAAGTACTCATGTGCTCCAGAACCTCTCGGTCAACACAAAACATCTCATCAATCATGTGCTTCAGGATCCATGCCCAACACAAAAAATTTCATCACTCATGTGCTTCAAGATCCACGCCCAACAAAACCAACATATATATACATATATCATCAACAATTGGATTATTCCCAATATACAAAGCAAATCATCATGTTCATATGCAGTGGGGTCTTTGACCCAATATAAAAATAAAACATCAATATAAACATCATGATCAATAAGCTCATGCATATAATTGGTAGGTCAAAAATTCAGGATATTACATCCCTCCCCATTTATTACAACACCATCCCTGGTGTTCTAGGGACTCTGAATGATATCATGAAACAAGGTGGGGTAAGCATTTCTCATGGTGGCCTCATTCTCCTAGGTAGCCTCATCTACCTCAAAGTGTTTCCACAACACTTTCAATTGGACTACAGTGCGCTTTTGAAGCTGCACTTATCTTTTGTCCAATATATGCAAAGCATCAGGGGAAAATCCCCCCTCGGCTTCCACCTGTAATAATGACCAATCAATGAAATGCTTAGTGTCATAAACATATTTCTTTAATAAAGATGCATGGAACACATTATGAACTCTTACGTGCATATGTAATGCTAGTTCATAAGCCACTGGTCCTTTCTTAGCCAGAATTTCAAAAGGTCCACAAAATATAGGTGCTAACTTATCACACCTACCCAAGCTCAATGAGCTCTGTTTTGATTTCACTTTCAACTATACATGCTCACCTACTTGATAGTATTTATATTTTCTTTTCTTATCCACATAACTTTTCTCACAGTCTTGTGCCTGTTTAAGGTTTACCTGGACCTTGGTAAATAACTGTTCCAAGTCCAAGAACAGGTCAAGACCTAACATGAGCCAATCCACTGGAATGTCCCAAGTAACTGGGATCCTACACTTCCACCCATAGAGTACCTTGAAAGGAATTATCTTCGTAGAATCCTAATACCCACTGTTATATGCAAACTCTGCAAGGTGTCGATAATCCTCCCACTTGGTGGGGTTGTTAATGACATACATTCGAAGCATGTCTTCAAAAATTTGGCTTACTCTTTCAGTCTACCAATCCATCTACGGGTGATAAGCAATGCTAAAGTTCAGCTATGTCTCTAATCCAGCGAATAAAAGCTCTCCAAAAGTTTCTTGTAAACTTAATATCTCGATCCGAGGTAACTACTTTGGGTATCCAATGCAATCTAAATATCTCTTTTAGGAAGTTATCGGAAATGTTCACGGCCTTGTAGGTTGATTTTACGGGGATGAAGTGTCCTACCTTTGATAGCTTGTCAACGACTATGAAGATGGAATCATTTTGCTTCTTGATTTTCAGTAAGACAATAATAAAATCCATATTGATAACCTCCCAATTCCATTTCGGAATCGTGTAATATCCTGAATTTGGAACCTACCATTTATAGGCATGAGCCTTTTGATCATGATGATTATATTGATGTCTTATTTTTATATTGGGTCAAAGATCCCACTGCATATGAACATGATGATTTGCTTTGTATATTGGTTATAACTCAATTGTTGATGATATTTGTATATATATGTTTTCTATTGGGTGTGGACTTTGAAGAACATGATCGATGAGATGTTTTGTGTTGAGAAAGAGGCTCTGGAGCACATGAGTAGTTACATTTGTGTTGAGCATAAAGCTCTGGAACACATGAAAATATAATTGGAAATGTTGGGAATAAGCTATGGAGCATTCCATGTTGATGTTGAGCATAAGCTCTGGAGCATCGGATCCTTGGCCATTGTATCGCTAGGTGTATCGTACAAGTGCATCCTACAATTTAGTATTGAGAGAGATATTTGGAATTGAACTATGTTTGTAACTCCCTATTATAAGCCTTAAGTACGGGCTCTGGTAAGCACTAGGGGTTACTGAAAAGATTAAAATCACCTCCGAGTGAAAATGGCTCGAGAATAATCTTGATCTCATCATACTTATTTTTAAGTGATTAAATGAAATTTTAAATTTCTGTACTCTCATCAAGTACGGAAGAACTACCACGTTATATGAGGGAAATCCAACATGCAAGGATGTTTAGAGTTTCCTAGCCTAGTAGACCTAAGCCATCTATGTACTTGACCTTCATAAAGAAGTGTCGTTAAGTCTAGGGATCATGATACATGCTTCCCGAAGACAAATGTTAACAAGTATTTTAATAGTATGTATTTTATACATAGTATGTAAAAATAATTAATTATGATTAATTATATAATTGAATAAAGAAAGAAGAAAATCTCCACCAATTATTATTTATTATTAAAGGATTAATAAATAGTGAAATATCTATGAAAGACTAACTAGGAACTAGTTAATAGTTCTTAGGTTAAGAATTGAAACTTACCCCAGTAAATTAAAAAGACTTAAATAAGGAAATCAAGGATTTCTTGATTTAACGTCCCCTTTGACTGAAAAGTATGTCTATAAAGACTCAAGCCAAGCAAAGGCTTGGGGTTCTGATTTTTATCTAGGAGAATTATTATTCTGCCTATTTTTGCTCTCAATTGTTTTCTTGGAGAACTTTTCCTGCAAGGAAAAGAGGATTGATTCACAACTAAATACTAGTTAGGAAACCGTTCCTTAGGAGCTCTAAGCTACTTGCATGTTGGATTCGAGCTCAAGGGGATCCGGATTAGAACCAGGAATGGTTCTGGGGCATGGTTGGGAGGAACGTGGTAGTTTCCAAGTGATTTGGTCATCAAAATCAAAGGTCATATATGTCTTAAATTGATAATGCTGGTTATTTAAAAAGTGTACAAGTTCAGACTTTAAAGGAGCTTTAGGAAGATAAATTATAGGTATGAGTTCTTAGTATGTGAAAGTTCATTTCTAGGGTAAATGCTGGTTGCTTTATGTAAAATCTTTTATAGATATTATTAACCATGGAATTGATTGGTTCTGTCCATATCTCCTAGGGTTACATTTCTTAAAATCTAACCTTAGACTATCTATGCTACCTTCTAGATTATATAATGAATATGTTAGATGAATGTTTCCAAGGAATTTACTAACCCTATGTAATTGATGTTATGCCTAGATTCTGCTAGGCTTTGTATTCTTTTCAATACTCCCTAGGATGGTAAATATTATCATAGGCAGTATATATATAGGTTTCAATATCTAAAATTTGTTTCTGTATTCATTAAATATTCAGAAATTTATTACTGTAAAAATAGGTAAATCCAAACCTGCTATTTGTTGCTCACCTATTATTTATAAATCTACTGACATATTACATTTGTCAGTAGAGACATGTTTCAGATTATAGTAGATTTAATCATAAGAGTAATATTAAGGGGATTAAACATACTAAATAGATACCTTAGGGTATTATTTACAAACATAACAACTTTATACACACACACACACACATAAGGCCATCAGGTATAAACGTATATGAAAACTATCTATACATTTAACTCCAAAACTAAATAACTCATCTAAGAACTTTCAAAGTCTGTATCCATATTAAAAATTTACATTAAAAATACTCCATATAAATGAATTTTTTTTTTTAAATAATTAGAGAAGGCATCGGGACCATCCATGTGGTCTCTTACAATTCGTTGATCATAATTCATATAACAGAATCCATGGTTCTAACTTTTCCATCTATACATAACCATAAACAAAATTACATAACTCAACAAAATTTACCATAGCCAAATTAAAATAATATATCTTATACAGTAAATCATATCATAGTAAAACAACATCAAAATCATATCATAAATCCATATATTGAAAACAGTAAAAGGAATAGAATCTTGTGGGCATGCAAGCCCAATTTGCTTTATTTATTAAAATATATTTCATTACAACTCGTTACATTAAAAACCATGCTTGCCAATAGAGGTCACGACATCGATCCCATGGATGTCTAGACCAAGACAAAGTCATAATAACAAACCATATGTAATGTATATACAAAACGACAACCAAATACTATAATTATTCTCACATAGGCCACACTATACATCAAATCGTATGCGGGCTGTGTTTTATAAAATACACCCATTAAAATATAAATACATAGATTCCATTTACATATTAAAAAACAAAATCCATCGAGGATTTATAAACCCTGGCCCCTACGAAACCCGCTAATGCACAACGCTCACATAAGTCATGGCCTCGGCCAAATTTTAAATCTAATACACAGTCTCTACAAATTTATCGCTACACTATACTATCGCAACAATATGAGAAGGCGCATGCCATTCACGGCATGGCCTATACCCACGTTGTCTATCTCTTTACTTTACAAACTAAGTCACATCGTAATATACAGAACCTTCAAGCTGGCGAATGCCCACATAAATCTACCATAGCCATAGAATAAACGCAAAAAAATCGTGCTATGCACATTACATATTAAACCATGGTAAATCAAGTAATAAAAATAGTATGCATCCATTCACATAGAGATTTCCAAGTAAACTACACAGTAATCATATTAAAATTTATAAACAAGTTTACAAAGGAATTCCAATGGGCTAACGCACCATTGCAAGGAATGGTGTAGCCCATGGCTAAAATGCCCCAACGAAAACAATTTGCTTAACTAGAAAAACCAAATGTGCTACGAAGCCCAAACATTCTTCTTTTCACTGCTAACAGCCCAAGTAACTTTTACAAACCCAAAATTATACACAGAACCAGAGGGGGTGCAACTTCACCCACGCCGAATCCTTTTCAACATTGTTCAAAAACTAAGTTTGTAATCATATCCCCGAAGGCGAAATTCAAACCCCACATCGAAACCCATAGCATGAAACCCAGACCAAGAAACAAATATATACGCACTATGCCCAAGAGGGATGAGAGATTGCAACTAGAGACTTTCTCACAGGCTTACCATGGCCATGAATGCAACCCTTGGAGCCAACAAAGTTGAAGCCACGCTGCTCCTCATTACCCATGGGCACCTGCAAAACAAAAGAAAAAGGAGGGATGAGGAATATGACCACATTATCAAACCTTAAATCAAACCAATGTGTAGGTGTATAAAATCAACCCAGTTATACCTCACAGTCTAGAGGTCGCCTCCATGGATTTCCCCCTTTGTAGAACCAAAACACAAAAACCCCAAATGACAACATATTGCACAACCCTTGTGAGCCAAGCCTAAGGGAAGGTTGTGACGTTTATCCAAGCGCATTAAATGGACGAGCTGAAAACCATTAAAGCCATATAAAAACCCACTCTCCATAATTTATGCTTTGCTACATTACAACGTATGACCACCTCCCACATTAAAACTTAAACCTTGCTATCATATGGTTTCTACCATATGCTATGTTTCCACCCAAACTCTATCACACGTTACCATATTACAAGTTTGCATTATGATAGAATTACAATAATACATAGTCCATAGGATGCGCTAGTCTAAAGTCAAAGAACCCTTGCTTAAAGTATTTAGGTAATGTTGAGACCATAGGTTTAGATATTAGTGTTTTAATCCCTTAATAACAAGGTATTTATGCTTAAGAACCATGGCATACAAAATATGCCATGATAACATCTCTGACTATAAAAATCCAAGGTCTGTTCTTAAACCAATAAAATAACCTGTCAATAAAAGAACATAAGAGATGTTAATAGGTAGAGTAAAAATATATATAGAATATAAAATGTATTAATGACTTATAGACTAGTGAATTTAAAAACATAACGAAGAATAATTAGTGTATAGAAAATTTAGCCGTAGCAGCTACATTGATGATAACGACACTTACCAAGTTATAAAACCAAGTTAATAAGCAACATAATAACTAGCAGTAGGTCATCTATGATCAAGACGGTCAACACACTTTACACCAGATCCCGTCGCAAAGTAATGAACTGTGTAAGTAAAGAAAAGAGGTGCCTTAGGTCGATTGAACTAAGTAAGCCTTTGTAACCAAGTAATACCTTACCTCTCAGATCGTCATGGGAGAACAAGATCTGCCACTCCACTATTTTGTTCACATCAACAAAGTTAAGTTAGTTTTATTAAATAAACAAAGTACACGTGCAGGAGTAAAACAATGATCTATACAATTCATTAATTCACTGACATAAGTTTACATAACAAAATTAAGACATAAGAAGTAAACAAACTAATAATCACTGAATGGATAAGAGATTAAGAAGACAGTATGTGCAGTTTCTGAAGAGAACGAAAGGATAAGTAGCGCATATAATTCTGCACGAGTAATAATGATCCCATTTGGGTAATTTTCACTAGCCTACTTTTTTTTTTCAATTTTTGGGGATATTACAAGTGGTATCATAGCCCAGTGTCAATACTGAGAGACTTATGGGTGCACCAGGAATTCATGCAGAGAAAATAAAGTATGATAAGCAATTTTTGTTACTAACAAAAAATTTTGTTGCTATTAAAAATTTTTGTGTTATAGGAAAATATTTACAGCGTTGTTCAGTTTATGAATACAAAGGAAGAAAACAACCGACAGGAAGAAATGACCACCCCACTTCGGAAGTAAACTTGGTGGTCGATCTAAACTCTGATGGGATGAAAAATTTGCACAGTCTTTAAGATGAACTGAAAAGTTTCAGAGAAGACAGTCTAAATGAAAGAAAGGAACAACAAGCTATAAACGAAGCATTATTGCGTAACATGATGGGTGGGAGCCCACAAGGTAAACCTACCCAGTCCACCAACAGATGCAAAAGAGAACCATAACATGAGCAGGCTAGTAGCCTAAGAGAAGCAGAAAAAGAAGGTGCACCTGAAGCAACTAAAGGGGATCATCACAGTCCTGCTAGTGATGAGTCACTTTATCCAAGGAGAAAGAGTCAAAGAAATGATGATAGTCTTCAGGGGGGATTTCAGAAAATAAGAGCCCCGACCTATGAAGGTGAAGTAAATATGGGAGAAAAGGCTGAAGAATGGTTGTTGGGAATGAGTAAGTATTTCCAGGTTCATAACTATTCAAGTGTGATGCAGGCTAGGCTTGCCATCTACAACCTAAATGGTAAGGTAGCAATATGGTGGCGAGATTTAAAGCACACCAAGAAAGATGAGTTGCGAGAAATAAGCCGGGAAAACTTTCGAAAGATTTTCCATGAAAAATACATGTCAAAAAGGTTCTTTGACTGCAAGGTAAAAGAGTTCCATGAACTGTGCATGGGGTCCATCACTATGGACGCATTTATAAACAGATTTATAGATCTGTTGCATTATGTACCGTATATCAAAGAAGAGAAGGTGAAGATCCAGTAGTTCCTAGGATGTCTTCCTCCCAGTTTTCGGTACAGGATTGAATTCAACATGCCTAAGACATTGGATACTTAACTACACAACGCCTAACTCTGCTATGAGCATGGGAAGTTATGTCAAGAAAACCAGAACCAAAACAGAGAAAAGTCTAGAAACTTTTTATCGGTCGCAAGGTCAGAGAGGTTATCCATCACTCTGTGTTCTATAAGAGCATTGCAATAACGTTTAGCATTTGCAGAGTTGATAATAGAGCAAGCTATGAAACTTTGTCAAACAAAGACTAAATATGACCCTACAATGTGAGGTTACATGAAACAAGGGAAAAATAAACAAATCTTAATGCATAGGTCATTCAAAATTAAAAATAAGTGGTAAAACTAATCCTTAAATACAAAGCATGCTTAAAAATAAGATACATCATTTCTCTTTCAAACCACATATCATGTTTTTTAAAAATCTGCACATACGTAACTTAGAAGTGACTCGATGGAGTCATTTTTATGTGGTTCGTTAAAGCGCCAACTTACCAATGCTTATGTGCTCAAAAGTTGAAGCATGAATGGCTTATGATATTTTTCTAAGGTAAACAAAGTTAGTTACAATTATGTTTATTGAATAACAAATTCAATCGCATTTTAAATGATATTTAATTATATATATATTGTTAAATTAAATGTTATGAAAAAAATTCATTTATATGATAAAATTATAAATATATATAATTTCAAGAATGGTAGTGATGTGTACAATAATATTGAATTTGAAAGAGTTAAGATTCATAAGTGTTACTTTAATTATTAAAAAAAATTATAATATTAATAATATAAATTGAATCAAAGTTATAATATTTATATTTTAATTATTAAAAAACTGTAATATTAATAATATGGATTTAGAAAAAAAAATTCAAAATTAGAATATTTATAGTTAAAGTGAAATAAGCTAAAAACAAACTACAAAAATGACCACTAGAGGTTTAGAGGACTTTTCAATCTATATTGTTTTTTATTAACAAAAACAATATATCATCCTTTCACCCTCAAGAATGAGAAAACCATTGAAATGAATTGTAACATTTCAAACTAAGAGTATCCATATTGTTGTCATATTTGATGTTGGTGCCATGAGTTTATGGGTTTTGGAGCACCCACAATATTTTATCATGTTTGAGTTGGTGTTGAGTGGCAGGATTTGGACTTCTAGACTATTTTATGATGCTTGAGTTGATGTTGAGGAGCACACATTGGAGCATCTAGACTATTGAAATTCTTATGTGATGTTGAGTTGTAGGCTCTACATTAGTATCGTATTACTCATATTCTCTCATATTTCTAACTCAAAAGAGACAAAGCATGCTAGAAATAGGATGGGTTTTAGTAGGTGTTATTAACCAAAATAGATCCAAATCCTAGGCTCTATCAAGAAGAGAGGGATCAAATCTCCCAAGGTGCAAACCTCTTCTTAATTATTGCACTCAAATTGCTATCAACTTTGGTGTGTCCTATATATAGGCATTGATTAGAGTCAACCCAAAAGACACATCTTTTTATTTAAGGTTGACATATAATATTTTTATTATTAGTATTTAATATTATTTATGGCTGAAATATAATAATTTTTATTATTTTTAATATTGTGTGGAACGATCATTACAACATCTCCCCCATACATGGTTTTAAAACCATGTGCAAGGCCATGGTTGTTTAGGAGGCCTTGCACATGGTCTTAAAACCATTTGCAAGGCCCTCCTAAATCATGTATGATAAAACCATGGGTTGTTTAGGATGCCTTACACATGGTTTTAAAACCATTTGCAAGGCCCTCCTAAACCATGTACAATAAAACCATGGGTTGTTTACGAGGCCTTGCACATGGTTTAAAACCATGTGCACAAACAACATTATTTTGTGAATAATTCAATTTTTTATTTTTTATTGTTTTGTTAGGTAGGAACATTACAACATCTCCCCCATGTTGTCTTGTTTTTTTAAAGGACATTTTTTTTGGTGGATAAATAAATTTTGTATTTTGTATTTTTTGTTAGCTAAGGCCTCTAGCGGCAAAAACCAAATAAAAAATAATAACACAAATGTGAGGACAAATCTATATGATTTAATTAAAAGTAAACAAAATAAGAGAGTTAAAGCAATCACCTACTTTCTAAAGGTTAAGGTAAAAAGGAAGTAAAGAAAACAACACTTGTGATTTTTCCTAAACAAAGAGAGTTAAAGTAATTGCCTACTTTCTAAAGATTAAGGTAAAAGGGAAGTAAAGAAAACAACAATCAGGATTTTTTCTAAACAAAGAGTACTTCCTTGAGCTCTCTGATTTCCATGATCAAGTATATGGCTAGTTTAGAAAGTGTTGTGGAATAGTGCTCAAGGTCTATGCTTGGGTGGAAGTGGAAGTTCCCCACTGAGTTGGAAGCCCAAAGAGTGATAGATGTTATAACTTTTTGATTTTACCTGAATATTATTTTATAGGTTATGTTAATACAGTTACCGATGGAAGTGGAAGTTCCCAATTGAGTTGGAATCCCAAAGAGTGATAAATGTTCAATGATCCAGATGGAGATCGGTGGCCACCCACCTATTCCACTGGCTCAAAACAACTATCCGTTGTGGCAGTTTGCTAGTTATTTTTCTGCATTTTTTCGGGTCCTAAACTTCTGGGCCTGTTTTGATGCCTTAAGCGACGTTTTTTGGATATTCGAGGCCAAATGGTTTCCATCGGTATGCACTTGGCCAACCAAAATTTGTAAAGCTTAGACAGACCTTTCCAACGAGCTATCGAACACCCAAATCGGAGATCGTACACAAAAGTTATGACCCTGGGAAGTTGACTGTTCAACTTACCACCTTGGGGCTGCAAACTTTATGACAGTTCATCTTCTAGGGTTACGTTTTGGGACTTTTGGGGTTCTCATCTCATTATTATTATAAATAGGCCCCTTTGGCCTCAATTTTTATTCAGCTTAGCACGAATGAGCGTAGCAGCCACATCTCTTCTTAGAGATAGCTACCACCATTCTAGCAATTGTATTACAGTCTGTTCTATTTCCGCCATTTAATAGAATATGCGTTTACTGTATCTTTGTTATCTTTGCAAAATGTCTATTATTATGATTCTGTATATGTTCTTTCATTTCGTTGACGCATAAATCCAGATCAGTGGTATCAGAGCAATCTGCTCTTTGATTGTTTCTCGGCACATGTCCTTGACGAGGTCTGAGTATAGAGAGTTTGGTCTCAAACTAGTTTCGCTTGATCCTTCTCGCCGTCCCAAACGACCTCCCATGGTAGAAGAAAAGAGAGACGACGGAGCAGGAGATCCTATCAAGTCACAGCTTGAGGAAGTGCTCAACCGACAGAGGAACGAGATGATGGATAGTTTCACCCAAATCCTTCAGCGAATGCCAACAACGGCAAGTGCATCTTTAACAAGCAGCCGGTTTGGGGATGCAAGTCCCTTCAAGGTACAAGTTAACTTTGATATTCCTTTATTTGAAGGCAATATTGATGCAGATGCCCTAGATAATTAGTTGAATGTTCTAGAAGGGTATTTCTCTGTCCAAAATTTTTTTGACAGAGAAAATATCACCTTTGTGCTCCTTAAGGCAGTCCCTCATGTCCAAAATTGGTGGTGTACTTATTGTGAGAAAAACTCATCAGACGAGTCTGGAATGTTTGAAAAAAATCCCACTTGGGGTTCTTTCATAGATGCCATCAGGGAACAGTATTACCCTATGGGAAACTATGATGACAAGTACACAAAATGGACCATTCTACGTCAAGAAAGGGACCAGACGATGTCAGAGTAGACCAACAAATTTCATACCCTGCAGACAAAGCTGAGTATCAAAGACTCCGAGCGGCACCTAATCTTGAAATATCGCAGTGGTCTTCATCGGTACATCCGAACTGAGATGAACTTCCATGAAATCTCTTCACTTGGATCTGCCTATCGATATGCTATCAAAATCGAGGAGAAATTTCAACAAAAGAACAAGCGAGAATAGGGACTTGCGAATCCACCATAGAAGCAAGGTAAGGGAAACGCTAGCCCACAGAACACAGCAAAATAAAACGAAAACCAGTCCCCGCCACAAGCAAAGAAGGGAGATCGAAAGACAAAGAAGGACACTGGTAAGTGGTGCGAATTTCATAAAATCCCTTGGCACAACACTGATGAATGTCACTCAAAGCAGTCATTAGTGGCCGAGATCAAATCTTCAGAATTAGATCCTGATTCTGATTCTGAACCCAATGCCACAGCCACACACAATGGGAGGCATATCATTGACACAAACCCCACTGCCACTGTTTCTACTGCACAGATTCAACTAGAGGATCCTGAAGACTCAGAGGCAAGGGAGCGCCTATTCCACTCGCAGATGTGGGTGAAGGGAATGCCTCTACATTTTGTTGTTGACAACGGCAGCCAAAAGAACCTAATCTCAGCAGAAGTTGTCAAGAGATTGGAGCTTCCGACAACACCACACCCGCAACCGTACAACATCGGTTGTCTAATCCAATGAAAAGGTATCCGCATTACTCAACAATTCCTCCTACCATATGGAATCAAGCCTTTCCAAGACGAGGTATTATGTGATGTGGCCCCACTTGAAGTCTGTGATGTTCTTTTAGGACAACCGTATATGTGGAAGCGTCATGCTATATATGAGTCATGACCTTACAGTGTCATTGTCACTTTGGGAGGACAACTCTACCGGATCCCGAAGACAGGTGCACCTAACAAAGTCTCGTAGGGTAGGAAGATAAGCTCCCACACCATAAAATTATTCCTCTTCACAATTGCGTCTGAAGGAGAACATAAGATCACAGAGACCTCCACACCCTCTACACAGGGTGTCTCTGCTCACCAAACACAAGAAGAAGACAGAGCCATTATTTCCTCATATATCCGAGTACCTCTACGATGAAAGGCCACGCATTCAAGGTGCTCATCCAGAAACAAATCATCCATACAACAATTACAACATTCTTGGGATGTCAAAGAAAAACAGCCTCTTCACTTCAACAAATGTCGCACCAGGAGATCAACTCAACACACAGTTCGAGATATGATATGGGATTCGACACAATCGAGACCATTGATTCCTAAGGAGAGAGGATTGATCCAGATGGATATCGGTGGCCACCCACCTATTCCACTGGCTCAAAATAATTGTCCATTGTGGCAGTTTCCTAGTTATTTTTCTGCAATTTTTTGGGTCCTAAAATTCTAGGGCTGTTTTGAGGCCTTAAACGACATTTTTTGGAGATTTGGGGCCAAATGGTTGCCATTGGCATGCACTTGGCCAACCAAAAGTTTTAAAGCTTAGACAAACCTTTCCAACGAACTATCGAACGCCCAAATTGGAGATCGTACACAAAAGTTATGACCCCGGGAAGTTGACTGTTTAACTTACCACCTTGGGGCCGCAAACTTTATGACGATTCATCTTCTAGGGTTACGTTTGGGAATTTTTGGGGTTCTCATCTCATTATTATTATAAATAGGCCCCTTTGGCCTCGATTTGTATTCAACTTGGCATGAATGAGCGTAGCAAACACATCTCTTCTCAGAGATAGCTACCACCATTCTAGCAATTGTATTACAGTCTGTTCTATTTCTCCCATTTAATAGAATATGTGTTTATTGTATCTTTGTTATCTTTGCAAAATGTCTATTATTATGATTCTTTATATGTTCTTTCATTTCGTTCACGCATAAATCTGGATCAGTGGTATCAGAGCAATCTTCTCTTTGATTGTTTCTCGGCGCATGTCCTCGACGAGGTCCGATTATAGAGAGTTTGGTCTCGAACTAGTTTCACTTGATCATTGTCGCTGTCCCAAATGACCTCCCATGGCTGAAGAAAAGAGAGACGACGAAGCAGGATATCCTATCAATTCGCTGCTCGAGGAAGCCCTCGACCGACAGAGGAATGAGATGATGGATAGTTTCACCCAAATCCTTCAGCGAATGTCGGCAACGGCAAGTGCATCTTCAACAAGCAGCCAGTTCGGGGAAGAAAATCCCTTCAAGGTACAAGTTAACTTTGATATTCCTTTATTTGAAGGAAATATTGATGCAGATGCCCTGGATAATTGGTTGAATGTTCTAGAAGGGTATTTCTCTGTCCACAATTTTTTCGACAGAGAAAAGATCACCTTTGCACTCCTTAAGGAAATCCCCCATGTCCAAAATTGGTGGGGTACTTATTGTGAGAAAAACTCATCAGACGAGTCTGGAATGTTTGAAAAAAATCCCACTTGGGCCTCTTGCATAGATGCCATCAGGGAACAGTATTACCCTGTGGGAAACTATGATGACAAGTACACAAAATGGACCATTCTGCGTCAAGAAAGGGACCAGACGGTGTCAAAGTACACCAACAAATTTCATACCCTGCAGACAAAGTTGAGTATCAAAGACTCCGAGCGACACCTAATCCTGAAATATCGCAGTGGTCTACATCGGTACATCCGAACTGAGATGGAATTCCTCGACATCTCTTCACTTGGATACTCCTATCAGTATGCTATCAAAATCGAGGAGAAATTTTGAAAAAAGAACAAGCGAGACTCTAGACCTGCGAATCCACTGCAGAAGCAAGGCAAGGGAAACCCTGGCCCATAGAACATAGCAAAAGAAAATGACAACCAGTCCCCGCAACAAGCAAAGAAGCGAGATTGAAAGACAAAGAAGGACACTGGTAAGTGGTGCGAATTTCATAAAATCCCTTGGCACAACACTAATGAATGTCGCTCAAAGCAGTCATTAGTGGCCGAGATCAAATCTTCAGAATCAGATCCTGATTCTAATTCTGAACCCAATACCACAGCCACACACAATGGGAGGAAGATCATTGATGCAGACCCCATTGTTAGTGTTGCTAATGCACAGATTCAACAAGAGGATCTTGAAGAGTTAGAGGCAGAGGAGAGCCTATTACACTCGTAGATGTGGGTGAAGGGAATGCCTCTACATTTTGTTGTTGACAACGGTAGCCAAAAGAACTTGATCTCAGCAGAAGTCGTCAAGAGATTGGAGTGTCCGACAACACCACACCCGCAACCTTACAACATCGGTTAGCTAAGCCAAAGACAAGGTATCCGCATTACTCAACAATGCCTCCTACCATATGGCATCAAGCCTTTCCAAGACGAGGTATTGTGTGATGTGGCCCCACTTGAAGTCTGTAATGTTCTTCTAGGACAACTGTATATGTGGAAGCGTCATGCTATATATGAGTCACGGCCTTGCAGTGTCATTGTCACTTTGGGAGGACAACTCTACTGGATCCCAGAGACAGTTGAACCTAACAAAGTCTCGCAGGGTAGGAAGATAAGCTCCCACACCAAAAAATTATTCCTCTTCACAATTGCGTCTGAAGGAGAAGATAAGATCACAGAGACCTCCACACTCTCTGCATAGGGTGTCTCTGCTCATCAGACACAAGAAGAAGACAGAGCCATTGTTTCCTCATCTATCCAAATACCTCTATGATGCAAGGCCATGCATTCAAGGTGCTCATCTAGAAACAAATCATCCATAAAACAATTACAACCTTCTTGGGATGTCAAAGAAAAGCAGCCTCTTCACTTCAACAAATGTCGCACCAGGAGATCAACTCAACACACAGTTCGAGATATGATACGGGATTCAACACAATGAAGACCATTGCTTCCTAAGGAGGGAGGATTGGTCTAGATGGATATCGGTGGCCACCCACCTATTCCACTGGCTCAAAACAATTGTCCATTGTGGCAGTTTCCGAGTTATTTTTCTGCAGTTTTTCGGGTCCTAAACTTTCAGGGCCGTTTTGAGTCCTTAAACGACGTTTTTTGGAGATTCGGGGCCAAATGGTTGCCATTGACATGAATTTGTCCAACCAAAAGTTGTAAATCTTAGACATACCTTTCCAACAAGCTATCGAACACCCAAATCGGGGATCGTACACAAAAGTTATGACCCCGGGAAGTTGACTGTTCAACTTACCACGTTGGGGCCACAAACTTTATGACGGTTCATCTTCTAGGGTTACGTTTTGGGACTTTTGGGTTCTCATCTCATTATTATTATAAATAGGCCCCTTTGGCCTCATTTTGTATTCAGCTTGTCACGAATGAGCGTAGCAGCCACATCTCTTCTCAGAGATAGCTACCACCATTATAGCAATTGTATTACAGTCTGTTCTATTTCTGCCATTTAATAGAATATGTGTTTATTGTATCTTTGTTATCTTTGCAAAATTTCTGTTATTATGATTCTGTATATGATATTTCATTTCGTTCACGCATAAATCTGGATCATTCAAACTTTTTGAATTTACCTAAATATTATTTTATAAGTTATGTTAATACGATTTCTTTAATTATGATCTAAGTAAACTTGTTTAACATATCTTGATTTATTATTAATTTTATTTCACTTTTAGATATATGGATGCATTCACTTATGTGTTATCCATTCCATGGATTGTGTATGTAATTACTATAACTTTCCTTAGATGACTAAAAATCTAGGTTTTATTAGCTTTTCTCATAAATGAAGTGAAATAATGTTTATAAAGAGGTACATGAAAAATCTTAATTATTTACTATTATAAGTAGATTTGTACATCCAATTAAAGATTGTATAAAATTGGATTTCAGTTTCATCAAATTGAAAAATAAAAATTAATTTAATTAAAACCAATATTAAATCTATTAAATTATTAAGTCATGAACTTATTATACCTCAAGAGATATCTCTCAATTAACTCCAAGAGAAGACAAGATTCTGGATGAATCTCAAGAATAAGTCCTTGAACAAAATTTTGAATTAAATAATATATACAATATATTTATATCACGTTTACTAAACTTGTAACATAAGATATAAAAATTTAAGTTCATAAAACACCATGACCTCATGAAAAACAAGATTATGCATCCCAACCACATAAAACACACTCAAAGAGTAGCCTTCAGTTCTTCCTCCAACACCAACAGTTGCCACGGTTCTGCTACCTTCTCTTGAAACTCCATTAAGAACCTAGACAACTCAAGTATCCCTTCGTAAATTGGTAATTCAACGATCTCAATCACGATGTGTCTTAGCAACTGTGTGATCAACCCACACTTCCTGAATGATACCTCGTGCATGCGGTTTTTCTAGTTTTCTAATGCATCATTAGAGTCTGAAGACACAGAACTAACACTATGCCAACCAAGTTCTTTGTTAGCAATTGGATGTATGTAATCTTCAGAGATTTTGTAGGCATCATCCCATCCTTTGACAATTTCATCTTTTACCAGTTCAATATATCTCTGTCCTTCATTTGCATCCATCAAAGTGATGAATTTGATGTCTTGATTCTCAAATTTCATCATCGGCTTCTTGAAGTTAATTACTACCATACGATCATTGGCCCATCCAATCCCCAACAATGCAGGATAGGAACCTCCACCATCAAAAACTTTAATCACATCAAAATCGGCATAGGTATTCATACCTTCAACATCTACGACCAGGTTTTACACACTTCTGATTAGTTATGCTTTAGCCTGATTATCCAAGCATAGATGCAAAGGGGACCAACCCAATGTCGACCTCCCCATCCTCTACCATGTCTTCTTTGTCTAGATATTTACATCTGAGCCTAGATCAGAAATGACTGAATCAACTTGATAGTGCCCAATCTGAATGTTCATACGCATATCTTTTCCCATGTTTTTCTTGTGTAACGAGTTCACTACGAAATCCTTCCGCTCCTTACTCGGTCGATGCAACAAATTTTTAATCTCGGCTAAAGCATCGGGATCTGTTGCTAGGGAAAAGAAACTCCCAAACAAGTGTTGCAAGGTACCATGTTGTCATGATATTCTTACCTCCAATGAAGAATAAAAAGCAGAGGGCATTTCATAGACAGGTGACATACCGGGATTTCTTCTGATCGCATCCTGAGCTCCGAAGAATGTCTCTTTTTAATTTGTGATATCAAGGGATGCCTTCTTCTTTTCAGCCAATCGAATCTGTGGGTGGGGACCATCCTCTCCAGTCATCGCACCTCTGTGGGTGATGATGGAAACATCAACATATTCTGTTATGGGCTCCACTGAGATCATCGCAACCATCGACCCTTGATTCTGGTTCATCGGTGAATTTTGAGTCAATAGTGGATTTTGGTTCAATGGAGGGTTCATGGGTTGATTCACAGTATGATTTTAAATTGGAACTTCATTCTAGGCATGGTTCTGCTACTGGTTATGGTTTTGTAATTGATTTTGAGTCTACAACTGGTTCTGATTGTGCAATTAAGGACCATTCTTGGCCTGCCATCTTATGATGAACTGTGGGAAGTTCTCAACAGTGCGATCAATTACGGTACAATTTGTATATGAAAACTACAAATGTGGGGAATCTCTCTGGTAATGTCCAAATACCCCAGAATTATAACACTGGACAGATCCATGATGTTGTCCTCATCCTCTCTCAAAGCCTCTTCCTCTTCCTTGGAATCCTCCATGAAATCATCCTTACTGCTAGTACTGCAGATAAGCCATTTGTTGCAGTGGGGGATTCGGCTGCTACTGAACATAGTGCACTACTTAAACATACTGTGGCTATGGCTGATTCATCAAAATTTGATTATACTGCGGTTTTGGTGCAAACTTTGGTTGTGGCGCAAAGTGCAGTTACGACTGCGATGGTATAAATTGCATCTACGGTGGTGGAGTATACTATGGTTGACTTCGAGAGTTTACCACCTAAGGTTGCGGATGTGGTTGTTGTACTGTGCGCTGATATTCACACTTCACAAAGTATGAATCATATGTCCTTTCCTGAAGCAGATCATATGCATGAAATTCTTTATCTTCATGCCCCATAGATAGACAAAATGAACAATACAGGTTGGTTGGCTTCGACACCATCTTCTGCATGTAGCTACATTCTTCGTGTCGGTGCTGATCTGGATTTATGTAGGAACATAACATAATACATAAATAACCATAGAAACAGATATGCAGTGGAAATAACACTTCATTTCGTTAATTAATAACTGAAAGTTGTTTAGATACATAATGGAAATAAACTAGCTAGAGTGCTGGTAGCTTATCTCTGAGAAGAGATGTGGCGGATACATGACTTTGAACTCTATGTTACAATGAGGCTTGAAGGCCTATATATTATTGAGAAATGATGGAAACCCTACACATCCAAAAACCTAACCCTAGGAGGTGAAACGACAGAATGTGGGCCCCATTGGGTAACTTGGTACATCAATTTATCGGGATTGTAACTTTAGCATACTACCTCCGTTTGACGCGCATGATACATCGTTAGAAAGATATGTTTAAGGAATAAATCCATAGACCAATAACATTGAGACTGAAATAGACTCATTTTATCCCGACCATTTGATGCCGAGAGAACGTCGTTTAGGGCCTCAAAATGGCTCCAGAAGTTTAGGACCCGAAAACTGCCAAAAATAGTAAATTGTGCTACAATTAAGGAAACTGGAAAACTAAAAGAAACAATGGTGGGGGTCCAATAGGAATATGTGGGTGGCCACCAATATCCTCCTAGATCATTCCTCGCCCCTTAGGAAGCAATGGTCCCCATTGCATTGAGTTCCTCCATGAGATGAGGAAACTTCTGTTGAACTGGGTCCCTGGTGAGCCACTTTCCCTAGTGAAGGAGTTGTCCTGCTTTGACAACTTGATATAGATGGATCTTATACTAGGGGGTGTTATTAATCTGTGTGTCCATAATCTGATCAGTTGCGGTTTGTTCCATGAAATCCGAGTTTAAATCTGTTGTTGTGAGTTATTTTTCCATGTCTGATGTGTGTAGTAGAGGTGGAAAGTAGCGCCAAAGGCGGTCCACATTGAACACTAGGTGCAGAATAAAGAATGGTGGAATACTGAGCTCGAAGGCATTGTCCCTTACAACCTTGGTGATGGTGTATGGCCCATATCAGAGCGGGCGAAGCTTGCGGTGGGGTCCAGCGAGGCACTCTTTTTGTAAATGTAGCCACACTTTGTCGCCCACTTGGAAGTTGTGTTGCACTCGATGTTGATCATGTTGCTGCTTGTACTTAGCATTGGATCTGTCCAATATGTCATGAACCTATTGGCGAATGTGCTAAATGCGCTCAATGAAGTTGTTTGCCTTGGAAACTTCAGACTAGATATGAGCTGAACTAGCCTGAGTAGCTACAAATGGCATGGCTACGTCAATGGGACATAGTGGCTGGAATCCCAAGCCCACATGAAAGGGGCTGTGGTTGGTTGAGCTGTGGATGGCCCAATTATAGCTATTTTGTCCATAGGGGAGGCTCTCATCCCATGTGCATGGATGCTTTGAGTTGTACATGTGCAAAATGTGTATGATCATCCTTTTGATGACCTCTGTCTGGCCATCAGTCTGGGGATGGAAAGATGTGGACTTTGTGAGCTTGGTGTCTAGCATTAACCATAAACTAGACTAGAATGTACTAAGAAACTTACTATCCTGGTCTAAGATTATAGACAGTGGGATCCCAAAGCGTACCCACACTCGTTCAAAGAAGAGTCACAGTAGTGGCTTCTGCTGTGATATTCTTCTTGCAGGCCACCATTATGGCCATCTTTGAGAATCTATTAATGACCACAAACACACAGTCGTTGTTGTGCTTAGTAGAAGGAAGGGCCAACATGTAATCCATGGAGATGGATTCCCAAGGTCCACTAGGGGTAGGAAACATAGTATATAGGACTTGCTTCTTGATGGATGGTTTGGCCATGGTGCAGGAAGTCCAGGATTGGATATACTTCCTGACGTCCTATCGAAGGTTTGACCAATAGAAATACTTCTATAGTACTGCTACTATTTTCTTGACCCCAAAATGCCCAGCGAAGTAACTGTAGTGTGCTTCCCAAATCATCTTGGCATGCTCTCTTAAAGGAACACAAAGGTGTCCCATGTGACATAGTAGTACATCCTAGAGGTGAAATTTTGAAACTTGGTTCCCCTCCAAGAGCGTCTGGTATGTGTGGTTGAATTATGGATCGCTCTTGCAAAGAAGCAGCGAATCAAAAGTCTCATTCCCACAAGAGTTAAGCATGGTGGTTATTTCCACGATCGGTGGTCACTTGAGGTGGTTTGCAAGATTATTGGTGCTTCCCTTCTTGTACTTGATGTTCAAATGAAACTAATGTAGATATGTGGACCACTTCTGATGGCGATCGTTATATAACTTCCCTTGTGTCTTCATGAATTGCAGGGGTTGGTGGTCTGTGTGGATGATCGTTTCCTTCACAAAAATGTAATGATTCCATTGTCGGAAAGCATGTATAATGGAATACATCTCTTTGTCATAAGTGGGATATTTGTGGACTGTGCCAGATAGTGTCTCATCGTGATATGCCATTGGATGTCGTTCTTGAGTAAGGAATTCCCCAATAGCATATTCAAAGGCATCTATCTTGATCTCAAATGGTTGTTGCAATTCGGGTAATGTGAGCACTAGGGCACAAGAGAGGTGATGTTTCAATTCTGTAAATGTATTTTATTGAGTTTCTGACCAAAAGAGTTTTTCTTTTGCTCCTCCCTTTGTGACTTGACTCAAGGTCCAAGTGATATGAGATAATCCCAACACGAACCTGCGGTAGAAATTAGCAAGGTCCAGAAAGCTGTGAAGCTCTGTTAGAGTAGTTGGGGCTGGCTAATACCAAATGACTTGGATCTTGGTTGGATCCACATGTACCCCACACTCATCAATAATTTATCCCAGATACTGAACCTGGTTCATGCCAAAAGTGCACTTGTCCAAATTGACACACAACTTGTGTTACCGCAATACTTGGAGGACCTATTGGATGTGGTGGAGGTGTTCTTCCCAAGTCAAGATAAAGACCAGGATTTCATCCAAGTACATTACTACAAATGATTTGGTGAATGGCTGCAAGATGTCGTCCATCATTCTCATGAAGGTTGTAGGAGCATTCGTTAGCCCGAAAGGCATGACCAACCATTCGAAAAGGCCCTCCTTGGCTTTGATGGCAGTCTTCCACACATTGATCGGTTCAATAGGTACTTGGTGATACCTGAAATTTAAGTCAATCTTGCTAAAATATTTTTCCCCTTTAAGCTGATCCAGGAGGTCATCAATATGTGGGATTGGATACCTATTCTGGACAATGATCTTGTTCAGCACCTGATAGTCAATACAGAGTCTCCAAGTCCCATCCTTCTTCTATACCAACATGATCGAGCTCTCACAGGGCGATGAACTTGGTCAGATGTGACCCTTTTGTAGCATCTCCTGAATTTACCTCTTGATTTCATCATTCTCCAGAACAGAGCGTCGATAAATCGGTCCATTGGGTAGTGGTACACCTGGGTGAGATCGATGGGGTGCTTGACCTGACAATGAAGAGGCACCCCGGTGGGTGAGGTGAATATGTCCCAGTACTCCTCCATGGCCTTGTCCATTTGTTGTTGTCTTGTGCAGGGGCCCTATCTAGAGGTTGTGGCCATGATCTTCTTCTTTCCCTGAGGGCAGATCATCAAGAAAACAAACTTCTCAGTTTTGGAAATGAGCTTACTGCATTGTTTTGCAGTAACCAAAGAGATAGCAGCAGGGGGTGGTACCTCTGGTATCCTATACAAATTATTTCCCAACGTAATAATAACAACGCAAGGCCAGAACTCATACACAACATGTCGCTTCCATAAGTATGGTTGACCTAATAATACATCACAAACATGAAGAGGAGAAATATCACATAATACCTCATCGATGAAGGGCTTGATGCTGTAGGGAAGGCGAAACTGCTGGATGACGCGGTGATCTTGCCCTTGGTGAAGCCACCCGATGGTGTACAGATGCAGGTAGAGGCAGGGGGTGGTACCTCTGGTATCCTGTACAAATTATTTCCCAACGTAATAATAACAGCGTGAGTCTGAGACTCATACACAGCATGTCGCTTCTATAAGTATGGTTAACCTAATAATACATCACAAACATGAAGAGGATAAATATCACATAGTACCTCATCGATGAAGGGCTTGATGTTGCAGGGAAGGTGACACTACTAGCTGACGCGGTGATCTCAACCTTGGTGAAGCCACCCGATGGTGTATAGATGTGGGTGTGCTGTGGTCAGCAAACCCAACTGCTTCATGACCTCTGCTGAAACGAGGTTCTTTTGGCTCCCACTATCGACAATGAACTATAGCAGGGAACCCTTTACCCACATCTAGGAGTGGAAAAGATGCTCCTCCTTCTCTGAATATTCTGGTTCTTCCTTTTGGATCTTTGTGGTGGAAATGGTGGCGTTGGGCTCCACATCGATAATATTCTTCCCTCTATCATTCCCCTTTTCAGGTTCTAATTCAGTGTCAGAGTATGCATCTGATTCAGAATCATTTATCTCAGCCACCAGTGACTGCTTATCCCGACACTCGTGTTGTGAGTGGGGCTCTTATGGAACTCGGACCACTTTCCCGCTTCCTTCTTCTTCTTTGTAGTCTTTCTCTTTGTTTGTGGATTTGGAAAGTTTTCTTGATTTGGCATGCCTTGGCTATGTCCTTGGTTTTGCAGTTTGGGGGCACCTTTCCCTTACTTCGGATTCACAGATCCAAAGTCTTTCTTTTTTTGTTTGAATTTTTGCTCAATTTTGGCAGCATACCGATATGTCGTACCAAGCAAGGAGATGTCAAGGAAATCCATTTCATCCTGAATCTATCTATGTAGACAACTATGGTACTTTAGCAGCAAATGTTTCTTTGAATATTTGATACCCAACTTGGAGTGAAGGGTATGGAACATATTCATCATCTCATGCACATCTTGATCTCTTTGCTGCCGTAGCGTAGTCCATTGGAGGTACTTGTCCTCATAGCTCCCCACTGGATAATATTGTCCCTTTATGGCATCTCAAAAAGAATTCCAAGTGGGTACGACTAAGAACAAAGAGGATTCCTCCTTGTCCTTTCTCTCATAGTAGGTTTCCCACCAGTCCTTGACATGGGGGGTGGCTTTGAGTAGAGAAAAAGTAATCTTTTCTGGGTCATAAAAGTCACGAACCAAGAAATATCCTTCTAATAGATTCAACCATATATCTATGACGTCTATATATATTCAACCATCAAATATGGGAATTTCAAAGTTTACTTGTACCTTAAAAGGGTTTGTGCCTCTAGAGTGGCTACTAGATGCAGATGCACTGCCAGTGGGAAGTCGTCGAGGGATCTAGGCAAAGTTATCCATCATTGTGCTCCTTTGTTTTTTAAAGGGCCTCCTCGAGCAACATTTTTATAGGATATTCTGTGCCCTAGTCTTTGTTTTTGGCCCCCATGGGTGGCCATTGGGATTTGCGAGGTTTATCTTGCAAAGGTTCAACCAGATCGAGCCCTAACTCCTTAAACCCTGCCCTCGTTGGGGACATGCAAAGAAGGATCTAGAAAGAGAAGATTGATCTGATACCACTGATCTGGATTTATGTAGGAACGTAACAGAATACACAAATAACCATAGAAACAAATATGTAGTGGAAAGAACACTTCATTTCAGTAATCAATAACTGAAACTTGTTTACATATAGAATGGAAACAATCTAGCTAGAGTGTTGGTAGCTTATCTCTGAGAAGAGATGTGGTAGCTACATGCCTCTGAACTTCGTGTTACAATGGGGCTCAATGGATTATATATTATTGGGAAAGGATGGAAACCCTAGGAGGTGAAACGCCAGAATGTGGGCCCCGTTGGGTAACTTGGTACATCAATTTCTCGGGGTCGTAACTTTAGCATACTACCTTCATTTGACGCGGATGATACATCATTAGAAAGATTTGTTTAAGGACTACATCCATTAATAAAAAATATCAAGTTCAAAACAAACTCAATTTTTCCCGACCATTCGATGCCAAAAAAATGCCGTTTAGGGCCTCAAAACAGATCCAGAAGTTTAGGACCCGAAAATTGCCAAAAATAGTATATTGTGCTACAATTAAGGAAACTAGAAAACTGAAAGAAACAATGGTGGGGGTCCAATAGGAATAGGTGGGTGGCCACTAATATCCTCCTGGATCATGTTCTCATAGAATTAACATATGCGACACCATGGTATGCTGCTGCAACTTAGAGGGTTTGACGCCCCAGATAGAAGATAATTTTGGAAGTTTGGGAAAGTATCTTTAGTGTATCCATCTTTGCGACAATGAGTGCACCAAATATATTCGTGATTCACTTTCCCTTTTTTAATGTCTTGCAACTAAAGAGTCAAGTTTTCTAGTTTCACCTATATTTGGTTCATACCAGCTGCATTCTCCCCAACTGATGAAGCTTCTAGCTTCATTACAATCTCTAGAGCCTTGCTCTATGACACAATCCTCTGTTGTATTAGTGGCTTCCAGATATGAGGTATTAGTGCTGTGATAAACCATTATTTGTGTTGAACATCGCTCATATCAAAACTAACTCTCGCCATTAGTTTCTTATATCTTTAATCGAAGTCTCAAACAATCTCATTAGGAAATTGCTTAATCTCTTTTAGCTCAGTAATGGACTATGCTTTAGATTTAGGTTTTCAAAATTCTTCAATTAGTCCTCTCTTGGCTTCATCCAACATTTTTCCAGGGGTCCCCATAGGAACTTGTATGAATTTCACGTACCAATGTAGCACACAACCCCATAGAGTAGTCACCAATTGGCCTTTCTTAATGTCATAGTCCATGGCCTATCTAATAGTCCACACTGCCTTGCATAGAAACCAATACTGCTCAGGATCCTTGGTCTTGTTTCCATGGAACAAACGTAACTTTGTGTCGTCTCCCTCTATCTTCGGCCTTCTTCCTCTAGAGTTTGATATACTACTAGAATGTTGTTGACAAAATGGGAAAGTTGATGTGGAATTTTTGGTTCTCCCTGAGTTTGAATTAGTGCGCAGAGCCGTGGTTACATTGCTACAAAGGTTTGATCTTACTGCTTTTCTGGTCGTAGTCTGGGTCTGGTCGTTCTCTTCGTCACTATAGGGTTTCTTCATTGCATGTGGTATTCCTTCATGGTCTTGCATTTCAATCGTAGAAGGACCTTCCCCTATCCTCTACCTCTTCTCTTGTCGAAACCGTGCTCCTCTCCTTGTAAAATCACATTCTTCCATGGCTTCCCTCTTAGTCTCGTCAAAACTTGCACCCATATATCCCTCATCTTCCCATTTGTCTCCCCCCTTTTTTTGAAGTATCCACTATTGTCGCACATCGAAGTTATACTACTGAAGGTGCATCTTCATTATACCCTTTTCACAGATAAGCATTTTTATTGACAATTGTATTGACAACAAGAACCTACCTCTAGGTTCGTTTAAAAATTCCCTTTCTGCTTTGCCATAGGACTTCGTACTGTCGACAGCAAACTCAATGATATATCCTTCTAGGACACTATCTAGCTAGACCTCAACAGCTCATGATGCTCTGTTGTTGTAATATCCCAAATTTTGGACCTAACACTTATGGGCATAAGCCCCATTGATTATGATGTTACCTTGATGTTTTATTTTGATATACTGGGTCAGAGACCACACTACATATGAACAAGATGATTTGTTTGATATACTGGGTGAAAGCCAATTGCATATGATATATATATATATATATATATATATATATATGTTTTATTTTGTTTGGAATGGACCCTGAAGCACATGATTAATGAGATGTTTTATGTTGAGCGAGGAGCTCTAGAGCACATGGGTAAATTGATGTTTTGTGTTGAGCATGAAGCTATGGAACACATGAAAAGATAATTTGGAAGTGTTGGGCATAAGCCCTAGAGCCTTCCATGTTGATGTTAAGCGTAATGTCTTGAACATCAAATCCTTGGCCATTGTATCCATAAGTGTATCCTACAAGTACATCCTAGCATTCGTGTTGAGCAAAGAGCTATGGAATTGCACTAATTTTGTCACTCCTTGTTTTTAGCATTGAGTATGGGATTTGGTAAGTGCTAGGAGTTACTGAAAAGAATTGATGATTCCCGAGTGAAAACGACTAGAGAGAAATATTGATCACATCTGACTTATTTAAAAGTGATTAAATGAAATTTTGAATTTCTGTATTCTCATCAAGTACTCAATAACTACCATGTTACACGAGGGAATCCAACATGCAAGGATGTTTAGAGTTGCCTAGCCTAGTAGACCTAACCATCTACCTGCTGACCTTAATGAAGAAAGTGTCATAAATATAGGGATCACAATATGTGATACCCTAAGACAAATGTTACCAAATAATATATTATTATATATTTTATACATAGTATGTATAAAGATTCCACATAGTAATAATATTAATAATGTAAGAAAGAGTGAAAAGTTCCATCTATTATTATTATTACTAAGATAAAAATTAAATATTATAATACCTATAAAAGTCCAATTCAAAACAAGTTGAAAGTTCCTAAGTTAAAATATTAGAAGTACTACATTAAATAAAAACGGTTAAATCAAGAAATGTAGTGATTCTTGATTTATCTCCCCTTTTGACTGAGAAGTCTGTCTATAAAATCCCAAGCCAAGGAGAGGCTTGGGGTATCTCTTCCATCTTTTTGGAGTCATTATTTTTCCTGATTATTATCAAGAGAGTTCTTGGAGAACATTTCCCTAAAAGGAAAATTAAGAACCGATCTAAGCCTGATATACCAGTTAGGGAAGCCTTACTTTAGGAGCTCTAAGCTACTTGCATGTTGGAACCAACTCAGGGGGATCTTGATTGAAACCAGGAATGGTTTCATGTCATGGTTGGGTGGAATGTGGTAGTTCCCAAGTGATTTAGTCATCTATACAGAGGTCAAATCTGCGTATGAATTGTTAATGTTGGGTAATTAAGTGTGCAGGTTTTAGGCATTAGAAGAGCTTCAATTTTCAGGTATGAGGTTCTTGATTTCCTTCTTCATTATCTAGATCAAGTGTTGGATAGATTAAGAAAGGGACTATATTACATTTCTAAACCTAGGTACCTTTGTTTTCTTGTCAAAATTCTTTTAGGGTTTACATTTTTTATTATAAACCCTAACATGTAATTTAATTTCTGTTTAAATATTTATCAGGGGTTTTGTACTTTTATTTTTACTTCTATATTGGTTTTACAGCTTAAAACTTTTTTTCCTACAACCTTGGAATTATTTATAATAAGTACCTATCTGTTCATTTACCTATGTACTCTACTGACATATTTCATATTGTCAGCAAAGCCATGTTTATAAATAAAAGTCTAGTTTAGAAATTAATCTTTAAATATAAAACACAGTTAACTAAGAATAGGACCTATTAAACAAATCATTATATAACATCTTGTATAACCAAAACTAGAATCTAATTAAGTAATAATATAACCTCAACATTCTTTATTTAAGAATAAGTCGTAAATTCAAAGTAAATAAGCCAAGTATAAAAATCCACTAAGACCTCTCAGGGTATGTATAAACATTATCATTCTTTCTAAAAAAAATAAATATAATCATAATCAAGATACAGACCAAGTATCAATACCACCCATGGTCTCGATACTATTAACTACTTTCATGAAATTATAAAGTACTATAAACATTTTATCCATATAGTAAATCTTTTCAGAGTTTAAATAAAACAAGCCATGAAATAATTATAAACCATATCATAAATCGTATGCCATAAACAAAAGTTCCTATGTAAATAAAAATCAAATATAATACCATTTACAGTAATCAATTAAAAGCCAAATATGATTTCAAGTATTCTTTTAAACCAAACATAATTATACAGAGGTCGCAAGATCAAATCCTGTGGGCATTTAAGCCCAAATGGAAACCCATACAAATCTAAACTCTCACCAATATAAATGCCCCAGGATCGAATCTTGTAGGGTCTTTTAATAATTTACAAAGTGACGCTATATGATTTATACACATGCTTCCATTAAAATATAAACTCTCTACACAATGGTCCAAAGACCTAAATAAAATTACATACGCTGTAATCTATGGCCCTCGACCTTTTATTATTACAATCCATGGATTCCAAATAATCCAACCCTGTTAACGTTTATCAATAGTGATGGTTTCTATTCATAGGGCTACACCATAGACAACCCCCATTCATATTACATAACAAAAATTATAAACAGTAAGCACGCTATCAGAACTATGAGGGTAGGAAATGCCAATTCCATATGGCATGCCCCCAAGACATAACGTTGTCACACAAGTCATCCTCAAAATGAATGCATACAACGAATGCAAAATCCACATAGTCCATGAATTAACAACCATGAAATTGATGCAGCATAAAAATATAAACACAGTCGTCACCTTCGCCCATTGCACCATTGTAAGCAATGGTGTTTCCCATTGCATATATCATAACCAAAATTCTAATTATAAAATACACAGAGCCTGTCAAGGGTTTACCTAGGCTCTCCACACTGCCCATAATCACCATTTTAAATGCATCCCAATACCTTGTAAGCTCAGGCCCAAAGGATATAAAAACACCACAACAAAACCCCAAGTTTGTCACTTTACAAAATCATGGAGATATTTCTAGAAACAAACAAACCCCAACCCAAAACGCATCCATGGAAAACCAGACTTAAGAATTTACAACCACGATGAGTATCATCCCTATCATAACCATTAAGAAAAAGGAGGGAACAAGTTTGCACTTGTACAAAGTAGGCTTACCCAAATGGGTATGTATTTTCCTACAATGCTATCCACAAGCCACGAGTCCCATTTCTTCCCTACACTCTGCAACCTGCCAACACAGAGCGAAAGGTACCATGAGAAGTATGCAATGTTAAAACAACTCAATCAACAAATGAATCTAAAACAAAAAATGATCACATACCTATAAATCCACGGAAATTGTATTTCTTCATACTGCGCAAGAGCAGAGTGCAAGCAGCCAAGCTATGAATAACCAAACCCCATTGTTTATCCAAGCCCTAATCTGGGATACCACTTTTCCCAATGCGCATTAAAGGCACCATTCTGGTTCCCATTAATGTCCTCCAAACCAAAAATCCTATAGTTCATAACGCGATATATTACAATATACTTCCAATAATGTGATATGCATAAACCCCACTATAAACTTAGGCTAGAAGCCATAAGACGATGGCATGTTGAAGCCAAGGGTTTTACTATATATTATAAAAATTGAATTTAAAAATCATATAGTAAGAAAATGATAGGGCATAGCCAAGTCATAAAAAATTTACACCATGATAATTAAGTCTCTCATAAATAACAATTCTGAGTCACACAAATAGTAAGTGCGATAATGACCCGTCACTACCATAAATACCGCAATCATAACAATAACGATTAGTAAAATGTCACTAAAATAGGGCTGCAAATGTGAGCGCTGGTGATCAAATGATCAGTACCTTTCATTAAGCATTATAAACAAATTTTTTGTCGCCATGTGTACCTTCATGTAATGGGAAATGAATTCATTAGCTCGACAGAACTAATTAAGATTGTTGTGTCAAGTAGAAACTATTACCTCTCATTGTTACAAGGGAAACTAGTCTCGCCACTCGACCCCTTTATCCATTAACAAAGTCAAGTTAGAATAATGTATATGACAGTAAGAACATGTTAATACACAATGAAGTATGTAAGCAATTAACTAACTTACACATCAAATTATTAACTAAAGTACAAATAGTAATCAACATCAGAGCAATGTAAGTAACATAGTAATAACTGCATCGAGAAATAAGGAAATAGGACATAAGAACAACTTACGACAAAACAACAGTACAAACAGAGTATGACACATTCCACAAAGTTCAATTAATGTCTAGCATAAGTAGTTTTGGACTAGCCTAATAATTTTTTATTTTTTTTTCAATTTTTGGGGACATTACAAGTGGTATAAGAGCCCAGTTTCAACACTAAGAGACCTAATGGGCATACCAGTCATTCGTTGCAAGGAAAATAAAGTACGTTTTAAAATTTTGTTAACTAACATAAAAAAATTTCTCTTGTTATTAAAAATTTGCAATTTCAGCATATTTTAGAGAACCGTTCATAGCATGAACACTGAATAAGATAAGAGATGGAAAGGGAAATTGAGTACCCCCACCTAGGAAGAAAAAATGGTGGTGGAACTGAATTATGATATTATGAAAACCATAGAAAGTATTAAAGCAGACTTCCAAATTTTCAGAGATGGCAATCTGAATGAAAGAAAGGAACATCAAGTAATCAATGAAGCATTGCTGGGAAATATGATGTGAGTAAGCCCAGAGGGGAAACCCACTCATTCAAGAAACAGGTTGAAGAAGGAACCTTATCATAAATGGGCTAGTATCCCAACAGAAGAAAGAGAAGAGGATCATACCCCTGAACCTCGAGAAGGAGAATATCAAAGTCCTTCTGGTGAGGACTCTCTTTCTCCATGTAGAAAGAAACAAATAAGTAATGAAAATCTCCAAGGGGAGATCAAAAATATAAGAGTCCCAACCTATGAAGGAGATGTGAAATCGGGGGAGAAATATGAATAATGGTTGTTGAGTATGAGTAAATATTTCTGATTTCATAACTACTCTGGCGAAATGAAGGCTCGACTAGACATATATAATTTAAATGGAAAAGCAATGAGATGGTGGAGAGACTTGAAACATACCAAGAAAGATGAGGCAAGAGAAATATGTTGGAGTATATTCTGCAAGATCTTTCAAGAAAAAAATATGTCGAAAATATTCTTCGACAGAAAGGTGAAAGAGTTTCACGATTTATGTATGGGATCCATGACTATGGATGCTTTTATTAACATATTTCTAGATCTGTTACACTATGTACCACACATCAAGGAAGAAAGGGCAAAGATACAATGGTTTTTAGAAATATCTTCCTCCCAATTTCTGGGAAAAGATTGAGTTCGACATGCCTAAAACCTTGGAAACACATTTCACAAATCTAGGCTCTACTTTGGGCATGGACAACTAAGGAAAGATAACGTGAATAGAAATAGAGGAAAGTCTAAGAACTTCTCTGACAACCACAAACTAGGTTTTAACCCACCCCTGTACAGGAAACAGAGAAACATTTTTCCAGTGAACAAGAACTTCAACAAATTATGTACAATATGTTGGTATATAATAAACCCACTCATAAAATAATTAATCATTATTTGATTAATTTCCTACCCACTAGCTTAGATAGTTGGCATCCACTTGCACCTTAGAGTCAACACTTGCCATCTATATCCTAGGAATGATTTATTCCTGATTCTGGGTTGATCTTGACCACTTTATGGCCATCCAGAATTGGTAACTGCGCTTTACAGTAGAATCTGCTTTATTCTGCTTTTTCTGCTTTATCCTGCTTTTCTATGGATAAGGTAAAGCTAGTCAACTAGGAAACTGGAAGCTTTTGTTGCCAACCCTTCCTCCATTATTTTCTCTCCATATTCTAGGATTAACAAGTCTTTCCTTCACTCATCATCACTCACACATGCTATTGCTAATTCGTGAGGTTCTTGGTAGATTGGGAAAGTGCTTTAGTCAACTATGGGGTTTATCATAATTAGTAAGCCTGCTTTATGAGCTAGATTGAGTTTTCTTCATGCAACTCCTTTTTCCTTTATAAGGATGTATTACCTATGTAATAATATCAATTATCATTTATCTATCATTCATTAATATGTGTTCATTAATTCTTCTTCTTGTCTCCTTATGCTAATTCTCTGCAATTCTCTGTGAGGTTAATTGTGTGCCTAGATCCTTATCCTGTTTATGAAATTCCTTATGCCATCGAGGCTTTAGAATTTCTACGTGCTATCAGAGCTAGGGTTCTCAAATCTCAATTTCTACATGCTATTAGAGTTGAGGATATCAAATCTCTACATGATATCAGATCTTTGAGAGTTCATTAATTAATCCTCCTTTTTAGATTTGCATGTTTATTTTGTAGGTTCAAATTCGAATGGATTCAAGAGTATCAGTTCCTCTTCTTTCTCCATTCACAAGCTATTCAGAGTGGAAACTAAAGATGATTTCATATCTAAAGAGACAAGGTCTCTATGAGATATCTATTGGACCTGGTGAAGAGTCTTATGAAGAGCCAAGTGACTGGTTGAATGACTGTGACAGAGCAATTGGAGCTATTTGTCTATCTATATCTCCATGCATGCGCTACCTTATTGATTCTGTTGATTACCCAAAGGATCTGTGGACAACATTGGATAGAGTTTTGGGAAAGGACAATGAGGATCCTTCTAGCTATGTGGAGAGTTCCTCTAGCTCCTCAATGATTTCTCTCTCTCAAGATGTCCCGACCTCTACAGTCTCTGATGAAGTTGATCATGAAGAAGAAGTTTCTCAAAAGTCCTTCCAGTGTCTTGACACTTACCATACTTGATCCCATGTGCTTCTGCAACTCCTCCTTTGTTCTTGGCACTCACTCTCAGAGCCTCCTTGAAGATTTTGAACATCACTATCTTTCCTCCACTCATACTTCTACCATAGAGGATTATTTACTAGTATATTCCCATGAGTCTACTGTTGTTCTTATTTGTGATCTCTTGGATTCTTTGGAAGCTAGATCAACCCATGGATCCCATGCATTCACACTCTTTGATCCCATGCCTTCTCTATGTTCCTACATGATCACTTGCACACATCCTCTCTGTGTAAATGAAGATGGAGACATGATACATTCACTTGAACAATTATTTCACCTATCTGGAACTCATTTCATCTCTACTGGTTGAAAGTTCAAGTCATATCATCATCTTGGAGCTGATTACAAGTCTCAAGATCCTTCAGTATTGCCTTCACATCATTGGATTTTAGTTGTTCTACATGGTCCTAGTTTCCGTCTTCCAGCTTTCCTTGATCCAGGTGAGCAGATTTATCTTCTTCCCAAGAAGAATATTCCTCTAGCCATCACCATTCAGTTTGGAGTAGTAGCAACACCAGCAGTTCAACATTTTTGGTATTTCTTTTCATGTCCTTTCTTGAGGGAGGATTTCCCCCTTGAGGTTTTTCCTCTTTCTTCATTTCTTTGGACAATATAAATTGTAAAATGGTGACCATAGCTTTATTGCTGGGCCCTGTATGCATATATATTTCTAATTAGTTTAGGAATATCATCATAAAGTCAGGCTTAAAGGGGGGTATTGGAATATAATAAACCCACTCATAAAATAATTAATCATTATTTGATTAATTTCCTACCCACTAGCTTAGATAGTTGGCATCCACTTGCACCTTAGAGTCAACACTTGCCATATATATCCTCGGAATGATTTATTCCTAATTCTGGGTTGATCTTGACCACTTTATGGCCATCTAGAATTAGTAACTGCGCTTTACAGCAGAATCTACTTTATTTTGTTTTTTTTGCTTTATCCTGTTTTTCTATGGATAAGGTAAAGCTAGTCAACTAGGAAACTGATAGCTTTTGTTGCCAACCAATCCTCCATTATTTTCTCTCCATATTCTAGGATTAGCAAGTCTTTTCTTCACTCATCATCACTCACACATGCTATTGCTAATTCTAGAGGTGCTTGGTAGATTGGGAAAGTGCTTTAGTCAACTATGGGGTCTATCATAATTAGTAAGCCTGCTTTATGAGCTATCTTGAGTTGTATTCATGAAACTCCTTTTTCCTTTATAAGGATGTATTACCTATGCAATAATATCAATTATCATTTATTGATCATTCATTAATATGTGTTCATTAATTCTTCTTCTTCTGTCCTTATGCTAATTCTTTGCAGTTCTCTGTGAGGTTAATTGTGTGCCTAGATCCTTCGCCTATTTATGAAATTCCTTATGCCATCAAGGCTTTAGAATTTCTACATGAAACCATATGTACCAGCTCCAAATGCTAACAAGCTAGTAGAAGCTGAGGGATCCAATGCTACCACGGTATAGATAAAATGTTGGAAATGAAGTCGGCGTCATTATTCCTGAGATTTTAAGAACAAAACCAATGGGGTCTTGCACAACTTACAAGAAGAGCCCATGGTGGAGGACATAGCTGGAACACCATGGATTTATGCATCCTTGGATGGCCGACAGGAAGACCATTAGGCTACCATGGTTGAGATAGAAGGTAAGATTTTGAACACTTCTATTTCAATATTTATTAACCACGATGCTTGCCAGACCTATGTTTCCAATTAAAATTATTGATGAATGTAAATTAGGAAAAGCAAAACATGATAAACCTTGGATGGTGCAATTAGCGATAGGTACGAAATGCAAAGTTTCGGAAATAGTTAAATAGTGTGAGGTAAACCTGAACATCCTACCTTTAGGATCATATGATATACTTATCGGCGTGGAATGGTTGGAAGAAAACCATGTCATGCTCGATTACTTACACAAGTCAATCTTGTGTACAAATAGCCAAGGGAATGAAGTGAATATTGAAGGTGTACCAAAGAAAGTTTCAGTAAGGTAGATATATACCTCACAAGCAAAGAAGAGCATTAGCAAAGGCTACAAGTTGTTTGCAATAAATATATGAGATATAGAGGATAAAAGAGAACACCACATAGAGTACTTTCCCATTATTATAGAATTCAAGGACGTATTCCCTGAAGAAATCCATAGATTACCTCTAAAACGAGACCTAGAATTTCCCATAGAACTGACACCAGGATTAGTTACGGCTTCAAAAGCCCCTTACCGCATGAATCCACCAGAGTTGGTGGAACTCAAACTGCAGTTGTAGGAGTTGATAGAGAAGGGATATATATGACCAAGTGTATCCCCTTGGGGAGCACCAATACTTTTCGTAAAGAAGAAGGATAGTATGATGCATATGTACATCGATTACCGTCATCTTAACAAAATGACTATCAAGAACCATTACCCACTCCCTAGGATCGATGACTTGTTCAATCAAGTAGGAGGAGCCAAAATATTTTCAAATATCAACTTGTGATCTGGGTACCATCAGGTATGGATTCATGACGAGGATATTCACAAAACCACCTTTCGTACAACGTACGGACACTACAAGTTTGTAGTAATGTCGTTCGCGTTGACCTATGCACCCACAAAATTTATGTGTATAATGAACAGTATATTCAGTAAATATGTAGACACATTAGTTTTGGTATTTATAAATGACATCCTAGTTTACTCTAAGAGCAAAGAAGAACATGAGGGACACCTTTTCATAGTACTACGAGTGTTACAAGAACACTAGCTGTACGCCAAGTTTAGTAAATGTGATTTTTAAAAACCATAGATACAGTACTTGGGTCACATTATCTCCGAGACAGGGTTAGCTATGGACCCATAAACTATTAGAGCCATAGAAGACTGGCATACCCCTACTAGTGTCACCGACATTACGTCATTTTTGGTATTATCCAGATATTATCGAAAGTTCATTGAGAACTTCTCGAGAATAGCTTGTCCCATGACTGCTTTGTAGAAAAATGAAAATAAGTTCTTATGGATGACCAAGTGCAAGGAAATTTTTTAAAATATTAAGCATATTTTGACAATCGCACCAATACTATGAATTGCGGATCCCTATGGGGATAACGTTGTTTTAAAGGATGAAAGCAAGGACAGACTCGGAGGAGTTCTCTTACAGAATTATTATGCGATCTATTATGAATCGCGAAAGTTAAAAGAACATGAGAAGAATTACTCGACACATGATCTTGAGTTAGCTTCCATCATTCACACATTGAAGATGTGGAGGCACTACCTCATGGGAAGGAAATTATTTCTGAAGAAAGACAATATGAGTCTGAAGAATTTATTCAAGCAACTAGATCTGAATGCTAGGAAATCCATATGGTTGGCTTTCCTTAGCGAGTGCCATTTCGAGCTAAAGCATATTAAGGGAAAATAGAACAAGATTGTTGATGCTTTGAGTCAAAGAACTCATATGATATATGAGGTGACCTTAAGTCAAACCAATTCATATTTGCATGAGAGGATTAGAATGACCAACAGAGTTGACCCTTTCTATGTAGAAATAATCAAGAAATTCCAATGGGACAGGTTGTTTCAACAACAAAAAGAGTACAAGGTAGACGAAACAAGACTTCTATGGTCGAAAGAGAGATTGTACGTTTTGGAAGGAGGGTACATTCAGTCCATCATCCTCACACAATTTAATTGGACGCCCTACTTGGGGCATCCAGGATATCAAAAGATGATATTTTCCATTAAGAGACACTTTTTCTATCCTAAGTTAATGTCCGACATTATGACGTTTATCGCGAAATGTCAGGAATGTCATCTGGTCAAAGCTGAGAATCAGCATCCTTCAGGATTGTTGAAGCCATTTCCCATTCCAGAATGGAAGTGGGAGGTCATTAGTATGGATTTTATCACCAGTCTATGAAGAAATAAGAAACAAAATGATTCTATCTTTGTAGTAGTTGACAAATTGTCAAAAGCATCACACTTCATTCTAGTGAAGTCGACCTATAAGGTAATACACATTGCCGATATATTCTTGAAGGAGATATTTAAATTGCGTGGGATACCCAAGGAAATCATCTTGGATTGAGATGCAAATTTTACTGGAAACTTTTGGAGATATTTATTCTCCATATTAGAAATGCAGTTGAACTTTAGTACTTCTTATCACCCGCAGACAGACATGAAGATAGAAAGGGTAAGCCAGATTGTTGAGGACATGCTTAGGATGTATGTAATGAACAACCCTAGTAAGTGGGAAGACTACCTGCATCTCACATATTTTTCATATAACAAGGGTTACCAGATTTCTTCCAAGATGAGTCTCTTTGAGGTACTCTATGGATGAAAGTGTAGAACACGGGTTACTTAGGATAGCTCAGTTGATCAACTCATGTTAGGGCCTCATTTATTAAAGGACTTGGAACAGTTGGTTACTAAGGTCTAGGTGAACCTTAAATAAGCACAATACCACCAAAAATGTTACGCAGATAAAAAAATAAAAGATAAATATTATCAAATAGGCGACCGTGTCTACTTGAAAGTAAAAGCAAAACGGAGCTCATTGAGCTTGGGAAGTTGCGGTAAGTTAGACACTAGGTTTTTGGACCCTTTAAAATACTATCCAAGAGAGGGCTAGTGCCATATGAACTAGATTTACCTATGCACATTGTGGAAATTGGACCCAAGTGATAGAACAATTGCACTCACAAAATTGCTAATCAAACATGCAAATTTACACACAAAGGAGACTAAAATTGGAGCATAACACTAATCTGTATTGAATAAGTGTATAATAGCCAATGTTATGAAGTCATAGGCTACTGAAATATATAATTACATGTGATATTTGAATGCATAAGGATGCCATTCGAAATAGTCTAAAAGCAGGCTTACTAAATCTAGTCAAATCCCCCTTAGGTGCATAAAGTAGTTTCCAAATCTACCTAGAGGCTCACGAGTTGAAAAATTCAAGTAGGAAAGATAATAAGTGATGGAAATACAACTCATACATTCTTTTATTAGGAGGAAATGATGGAGGATTATGAGGGCAAAAAACAAGTCAACTACACCTAGTCTTACTTTCCCTTTTGCCATAAATCTCAATAAAGTAGGCAACTTAGCAGAAAAATTAGATATGCACTAGGGAGGATATGGAAAAAAGAAGACATGCTAAATATTGTTTCCAGGGGGTTTCCCAAGCTCTTCATGACTCAGTTTTAGCAATTTTGACTTCTAGGACATGTGGAAGACAACTTGCATAGAGTGGAATATTGGAAACTAGGCAAATAAGACAAAAATGGATTAATTAATATCTAAGGTAGGTAACTATGGGTTGATTATTCTAACACCCCCCCTTAAGCCTAACTTTCTGAGTAAATATCAGAAAACTATAGGGCCTAGAAACAAGGCCTAGTCACCATTTACATAGTGCGTGTCCATTTAACCAACGAAAGTGGCAAAAACCCAGTGGGAAAATCCCCCCTTAAACATGGACAGTACAACAAAATTTGAAAATATTGTCATCAATCATGCTTCACAGCATGATCAATAGTCCCCAGTAGTGATTTGAGATTGTTGAATGTATTCTCACAAAAAAATTTGGTGAAGATGTTTGCTACTTGTTTTGAAGATGCATAGAAAAGTAGGTGAATGGTGCCATCATGCACAAGCTGTTTGATGTAGTGCATATGGATCTCAATGTGTTTGGTTCTCTATCTCTAAACTGGATCATTGAACATTCAAACGGTACTCTGATTATCACAATAGATAATAGTTGAAAACTATGATTCGAAGCCACACTCACCAAGTATCCCTTGCAACCATAAACATTGAGTTGTTGCATTTACAACTCCTCTGTACTCTGCTTCTGTAGATGAGAGTGCTATGGCACTATGTTTCTTGCTTGACCAGCTGATTGGTCCTTCAACAAGAATGAACACATATCTTGATGTTGATTTTCGATCTGTGTTGTCACCTACCCAATCACTATCAGTAAACCCAATCAAATCAAGATCAGATTTAGCTTTGTAAAAGATCCCATGAGTTCTTGTTCCCTGAACAAAGTTAAGGATCCTTTTGGCTGATATCCAATGGATATCATGAGGCTGATCCATGTATATTGAATCCACACTTACTACATAATAAATATCAGGTTGAGTGTGTGTAATATACAACAAACACCCAATCAACTACCTATACAGTGTATTATTTACCACATGAGAAGAACCTGCTTCTTCAAGCTTCACTCCTGAAAGGAAGGGAGTCTTGCTTGGCTTGAAATATTTCATGTTGAACTTGTTCAGAAAATCTAAAGCATACTTGGACTGATGTACTTTTATTCTATTTTGGGATTTAGCAATTTCAAGACCCAAGAAATGGGTCAACAACCCCAAATCAGTCATAGAAAATGCATGGTTCATTGCATCCTTCAAGGCGGCGATTTATTTCTTTGAAATTCCTGTAATCAAAAGGTCATCCACCTACAAGACAATAATCATCAAAGAACCATGAATCAGCTTAAAATAAACATTAGGATCATACTTGCATCGAAAAAAACTCAATGACAGTAGAAAGCCATCAATCTTGGCATACCAAGGCCTGGGGGCTTGCTTAAGCCCATACAATGATTTCTTTAGCCTACACACTAAATATGGATTAGTAAGAAACCCTTGAGTTTGCTGCATGTCAATATATTTAGTGATATCTCCATTCAGGAAAGCACACTTCACATCCATGTGATGTACCTCCCACTGCTTCAATGCTGCAATGGCTAAGGCTAGCCTAATGGAGTCCATCTTTGCCACTTGTGCAAATATTTCATTGTAGTCAATACCATGTACCTGTGAGTATCCCTTGTCTACCAATATGGCCTTATATTTCAAAGGTGAACCATCAGCAGCAAAATTAGTTTTGAAAACCCACTTACATTGAACTAGCTTCCTCCCTGTGGGAAGGTCAACTAGTTCCCAAGTGTTGTTCTTCCTGGAGTGAGATGAATTATTATTTCATGGTTGTTTTCCATATTGGATCATGTGATGCATATTCATATGTATGTGGGTCTGATTCAACCATTAGACAACACTTCTCTGCAAACAAAGGGTCTTTCATACACAAGGCACTCTCAAATTGAGATCTAGTCCTCCTAGGATCACTAGGATTTCCAGCTAGTTTCCCATCTGCATGAATGGTATTTGCTGCCCATTTTGGTCTTGTAGGACTATCAAGATCTGCAATTAAATCATCATTATTAGACATATTAGAATTATCAAACTTATTTGTCTCTTCACTTACATTCAATGGTTCTGGTGGTGAAGAAGACTCTCCAACTTCAACTGCTGCTAAAGGCTCTTCTTGGAACTGAACATTCCTTTCAATGAAGGCTTTGTCTGTGCTCAAGTTTATCATATTGTACCCTTTTGAATATTTAGATTACCCAACAAATAGACACTCTTGGATTTGGGGTTGCAAAGCCTTCCTCTTTTCTGTTCGAATTCTAGCCCAAGCCTTTGAGCCAAAAATTCTGGAATGGGTCACATCTGGCTTGTGCCCACTCCAAGCTTCGAACAGAGTCATACCATAAATATATTTATGAGGAAACCTATTATGGATATAGGGTGCATATTTTATATCCTCAGCCCAAAAATTTGATGGCAAATTCTTAGCCTTCATCATACAGGTTTCCATCTCCTTCAGTGATTTGTTCTTTCTCTCAACAACAACATTTTGCTATGGTGTGTAAGGGATTGAATGTTGCATATGAATACCTGCATCTTCACAATATTGAATGAACTTATACTTGACATACTCACCACCATTGTCAGATATGAGGATCTTGAGTCTCTTCCTAGACTAGTTTTCAACCAAAGCCTTAAAGACTTTGAAGAGGTCAAAAACTTTAGACTTATGCTTCATGAAGTAAAACCAACAATACCTGGAAAATTCATCTATGAAGGTCAATGAATATTTGGCTTGACTCATTGAAATATGAGGAAATGGACCAGCAAAATCACTGTGGATCAACTCAAGAGGTGCAGAGGTTCTCTCATGACTAGCTCTCTCAATTTTATGCTCTGGGTGTTTTCCTAGGATACAACCTTGACAGACTCCCTTGGAAAATTTAATCTTTGGTAACCCTATGACCATTTCTTTCACTTAGATCAAAAATATACTTATAGTTAATATGGCCAAATATTTCATTCCAAATCTTACTTGACTCATTAGCATGAATTAGAAGAGTAGAGGGGTTTGAGTAGGGAAAAAAATGTGAAAACATGTATGCCTTTGAAGTGTGATCTACAATTACTTTTGCAATGACTTTACCATTTGAGAAATCTGTGATCTCAACATCATCAAGGGAGAATATGACCTTCTTTGGAGACCCTATGTGAGTCATCTGATACACTAAGAAGAGGTTAGACGCAAGACCTGGAACATACAATACATTACTGAACTTACCATGGTCAAGTTCAATCCTTCCTTTCCCCAAACTGTCAGTGAGAGTGTCATCTCCCAACACTATTGGTGGACCTTTCAACATATCAAGAGAGGATAATTCCTCCTTGGTCGAAACCATATGTCTTGAAGCTCCAGAGTCTATGATGAAGCTAGGTGAGCTTGATGTGCGAACAACCAAGGAATGTACTCTCTCTCTATCCTCTGAATTTGATCATCCTTCCCTCTTCTTTGAGCAATCAGGAAGGGAGATGTTATTCTTCTCCAGGATTTGGGTCAACATGTCAATTTTCTTCTTCATGCAGGATCTTTTAGGATGATACCCCTTACTGCAATATGCGCACTTGCTCATTTCTCCTTTGTTCTTCTTCTTCTACAAGTTCTTCTTGGAGACTTGGGGCTTCTCTTGAGACTTGTTCTTGTCTCTCTTTTGCTTAGGTGTATACTTAGCTTTCTTCTTGCCTTTTGAATCCACCCTCGAATCTCCAGCAACCAAATCTTGGTCTTTGAAAGTTTTGATAGTGCCCATCATCACCAGTTTATCTTGTTCTTGTGTGAGGGAGTCCATGAACTCTGCAAGCTTAGGCATCTTCCTGGATCGAGCTATCAAATTGGTGGCATGGAAGGTAAAAAAAAACACTGAATAGTCAAGGCCAAGCTTCGAGAGTATGGCCAAAACTAGTTTCTCTTCCTTCTTTTCAATTCCACATTGTTTTAGCTGCAAAACAAGGGCTTTAAACTTGGAAAAGTAGAGTTGCAGGGATTCGAAGCTACTGGGACTCAAAGAGATCAATTCATTCTTGATTTGATGTCCTTTCATCTCATCTGTCTTACCAAAAATCTCTACAAGCTTCTCCAACACTTCATTTGGTGATGTCAATCCATCAAGATGGAAGAGGAGGTCTCTGGATATGCTCAGGCATAGAAGGCCATAGGCCTCATCCCTCCTATTGTGCCATTTAATTTTCTCTGTAGCTGCATTGGGATTTTCCTCAGTTGCTATAGTAACCCTGTAGAGACCCTTTTCTCTAAATAGTATCTCCATATTTTCTTTCTATTCAAGGAAATTAAATGGATTCAAGATGATCTTCTTAGATTGATCCATAGCTGTGAATTGTTCCCTTCAACCAATAGAATGTGCTCCTAGTCAAGATGTCGAACTTGCAATAGAAATATGGAAGGAGAGAAATCGATCTACAAAGTCTCTGATACCATGTGGAAATTGAACCCAAGTGATAGAAAATTGCACTTACAAAATTACTAATCAAACATGCAAATTTATACACAAATGAGACTGAAATTGGAGCATAACACTAATCTGTATTGAATAAGTGTACAATAGCCAACCTTATGAATTCACAGGCTATTGAAATATTGTTAAATTTTCATATTCTTAGCTAAGACATCAGTACTTCATTTAATTTTCATAACAAAAGCATATAAACATGATCACTGAAAGATAGACAAGCACAACCATACAAAAGGAACACAAAGATTTATCCTGGAAAAACCCAGCAAAAGCTTCCTCAATATAGATGCCCCAAAAAGATAAAAGATAAAAGATAAAACCAGCAAGGATATCAAATCCTGATCCTTTTCCTTCTCCAGCTACTTCTCTTCTCCACTAATGCGCTACACAAGTGAGAGTGTGTGTTCCAAATGAGGAGCACTACACCTCTATTTATATTCATCCATTCACTTAAGTTAACTCATCTGACATGTAGGCTCAAGTTAATCATGTAGGATCGAGTTACACATGTAGGCTCAAGTAACCACACTGGGGTGCTAATGACCCACCTTTAGAATTAGAGGGGACTACCTCATGACTCTTATTAGTTCTTCCGATTAGGAGCATCGGGGTACAAAGTAATACAAGTGGTTCTCCTGGTAGGACCATCGGGGACCACGAAGAAATACATATAGAATATTCTTCGAAGTTACAATATTTCAACACTCCCACTTAATGAGAAGGGTATTCTATAACAACATCAACAACAACAATAATAGGAGAGAGATAGAGGACATCATCAACATCATCAAGGTAATACATCTATAAATCATTGGAAACTTTTCAACATCATGTAGTCTTCATGTTCAATCTTTAGTCTTCAACATCATTAGTACTTTGACCACTTCGATTAGAAACATCTTTAGCATCTTGACTCTTCAATCAGCAGCAACATCTTCAGCACTTTGACCTTTTGATCAACAACATCTTCAGCACTTTGACCTTTCGATCAGCAACATCATCTTCAACACTTTGACCTTTCGATTAGAAACATCATCTTCAACACTTTGACCTTTCGATCAGCAACATCTTCTTCAGCACTTTGGCCTTTAGATCAGCAACATCATCATCATCATACTCTGATATTTGGATCAGAAACATCATCATGAAAAAATCATCAAAACATCAACATCATCATCATCAAAATATCAGCATCATCACACTCTGATCATCATACTCTAACATCAACTCACCATCATATTCTGATCTTTCGATAAGTACGCCATCATCATAATACTTTGATAATACGACATCATCATCATCAGGATCTCATCATCATCACATTCTGATCTTTCAATCAAAAACATCATCATCATCATCGCATTCTGATCTTTTGATCAGAAAACATCATCATCATCAGCAACATCATAATCATAAGCAACTTCTGATCTTCCGATCAGAAAACATCATCATCATCATACTCTGATCTTTCAATCAGAGAACATCATCATCAAGACATCAACATCATCAAAACATCAACATGATCCTTCCTTTGGGAATTACGGGATTTAGGTCTTTACGGAGTTACCAATGATCCTTCCTTCCAAAACTATGGGATTTAGGTCTTTACGGAGTTACTAACGATCCTTCCTTTTGGAATTACAGGATTTAGGTCTTTACGGAGTTACTAATGATCCTACCTTTCAAAATTATGGGATCAACACATTTGTGGAAATCAGACAATCCTTCCTATTGGAATTACGGGATCAACACATCTATGGAACTTATACAATCCTTCCTATTGGATTTATAGGATCAATTCAATGATCCTTCCTTTCGGAATTACGAGAATTAGATATTTACGGAGTTACTAACGATCCTTCCTTTTATAATTACGGGATCAACACAGATGTGGAACTTAGACAATCCTTCCTATTGGAATTACAGGATCAACACATTTGTGGAACTCAGACAATCCTTCCTATTGGAATTATGGGATCAATTCAATCATCCTTCCTTTCGGAATTACGGGATTTAGGTCTTTACGGAGTTACTAATGATCCTTCCTTTCAGAGTTATGGAATCAACATGGATGTGGAACTCAGACAATCCTTCCTCTAGGAATTACAAGATCAACACACGTTATCGAGTACCGAAGTCACCATATCCATTCTAAACCGAAGTTGAAGGATGATACAATCCTACCACATTCACGGGGACCGAGATCTCCGGATACATTTTGAACCGAGGTTTAGGGATGATGCAATCCCACCACTTTCATGGGGGCCAAGACCTCTGGATACATTTTTAATCGAGGTTCAGGGATGATGCAATCCACCACTTTCACAGGGGCCGAGACCTCCAGATACATTTTGAACCGAGGTTCAGGGATGATGCAATCCACCCACATTCACGGGGGCTGAGACCTATGGATACATTTTGAACCGAAGTTCAGGGATGATGCAATCCCACCACATTCACAAAGACTGAATTCATCGGATCTATTTTTGACAGATGTCCCAGGATGATACAATCCCTCTTCATTCTTGAGGACTGAGGTCACCAGATCACTTTTGGACAGATGTCCCAAGATTATACAATCCCTCTTCATTCTCGAGGACCGAGGTCATCAGATCACTTTTGGACAAATGTCCCAGGATGATACAATCCCTCTTCATTCTCGAGGACCGAGGTCTCCGGATGACTTTAGGGAAAGTTCCCAGGGATGATACAATCCCACTGCAACATCACTACTCCCCCTTTCAAGGAAGGTCTTTTCGAACAATAGCAAGCTTGTCTTGAAAGTGTTCGAACTTTACCTGAGACAGAGCCTTCATCAGTATATTATCATCTACATATTCAGTATGTGAATACTGAACTATCACCATATGTATCTCTAGTATGTGAATACTGAAACATAATCATCTGCATCTTATCTCGTATGTAGAAATACGGGATTTCTATGTGTTACAATCGAAATATAGGGTTCTCTGTCATCACAAATCTGGTTATCACATAGACTCATTGTAGTATACATCTTCAGGTCAAAGAGATCTGATATCAGCTTCTGAAGCCATATGAATTCACAACTTAACAGAGCAATCTGCTATGTATTTTGCTTTAGCCGTGCTATGAGAAGCACTGGACTATTTCCTGCTAAACCATAAACTCATAGCAGACCCCAAACAAAATCATCTACCTAATGTGATTTTCCTGTCTGAGATACTTTCAGCCCAAACTGCATCTGTGTAGCCATACAATCTATACTCATGGCTACCATCATAGAATAGACCAAATTCTATAGTCCCTTTCAGATATCTCATCACATGTTTTGCAGCTACTAGGTGAACCCGTCTTGGTTGAACAAGATATTGACTTAAGGTGTTCACAGAAAAACAAATGTTTGGTTTGGAATTTGTTAAGTACATTAATGACCCAATGATCTGTCTATAATGAGTCACATCCACTAACTCTGATGAGTCATTAGCTTCAGGTTGGATTCCATGGGTGTGGCCATGACTTTGCATTCCAACATATCAAATCTTTTCATACTTTCCCTAATTGAGAAAGATTCCTTCATATTTCTGGACCTAGGAAATAAAGTATTAAACCAAGGTCTAAATTCTTCGGCAGACTTCTTCTTGCATTCTACAATTTGTTTCTCATTCCCTGTCAAAAATAGGTCATCCACATATAATAATAGGATGCCAGGTTCATCTTCTACAACCTTGAGGTAAAGGTTAGCATCGACTTTACTCTTGGAAAATCCCATGCTCATCAAGAAACTATCTATTCTTCTATACCAAGCTCTGGGAGCTTTCTTCAGACCATAGAGGGCCTTCTTCAACTTGCATACGTGAGTCCATCTGTCTTCAACTTCAAATCCTTGTGACTATTCGATGTAAAACTCTTCCTTAATCATACCATTAAGGAAGGCTTGTCTTTACTTCATCATGAAAGAAACTACCATGATAGTTCTGAAGGAAGTATACCTTGCTTCTTGGAGTAAGTGTGTCTTCAAAATTAATTTCCTCTTTCTAAGAGAAGCCACAAGTCTTTCCTTACTTCTATCAGCAGCATATTTTATCTTACTGATCCATTTGGAAGATACCACATTCTTGCTTTCTGTTTTGAGTATTATATCCCAAACATCATTCTAGTATCATAACATCTTTCGTGAGTTCATCTTGTCATGTCATCAACATATCCTAGTCTTCTGCATTCAACCTTGAAGGTTGGAACCCACTTTACTCTTGGTAAAGTCTCGATCCATCAGGAAGCTGTCGATCATGTCATACCATGTCGAACTCAGATATCTTCTATAGTCACTCCCCCTGAAGTGGAGTATCACCTTTCATCTTCATTCTGTATAGGTGGTTCTATGCTTGACATATACTTCCCTTTATGTCTCGAAATCATATCGTATACATCATTCCCCATGATCAAGTGTTATTCTTTGATCATAGCTTCTTTCATAGCATTCTTTTATTCATCTTGATTTATCTCTCATACCCATGGTGGTATTCATCCTTTGAGGTGGATCTACTACTCTCTGAAGCTCTTTCTTCTGTCATGGTGTCTCTGACCCTAGGAGCTTCAGATTCATGTTTATTGGAGTGAATCTTGAATTGTCATGACTTGTTCTTTGGAACAAGTCTCATCCTTGTTTTCTTGTAGGAGGTTGTACAGGACCTTTCCTACAATTCAAATGCACCATTTGCATGGTTAGAACTATGAAACATATGCATAATGACAAATTATTTTAGCCAATACAACATTCATCCATGTCTCACAGAAACTTTCTAGAGGTCTTCCATGACATCATTGATATTGTGCACTAATCCAATATGTCAGCAAAGAGGTTTGATAAGTAGCAATGGAGAGTTGTATGGCACCATGAGCTACTTACCCATCACAATCATATTAGCAGTATACAGTCATTAATGCAAACAATCTATCAAGCATAACACATCAACTAAATATAATCAAATGCATAACAAAACAATATCATGCAATGACAATTGAATACTTATCTTTTATTCGTTTAGTGGGTAGACTTCTTGATCCTTCTACTTCATCATATTCTTCATTCATGACATCATCATTTCTTATCCAAATGATAAGATGGATAAGAGGTTCTTTAAGAATTGAGTTCTTCACATTCCTCATCGCTTGAGGGATCTTCTTTGAATGATGAGAGCTTGATCTTCAATTGCTTCCATCTTCTTCTTCTCTTCTTATGAGTTGAGCTTCTTATTCTTCCTAGAGTCTATTGAAAGTAATTATTTCCTTCTGGCACACATTCCTTGAATGAATGAATTCTATGATCCTGGGATACCATTCAAGGTGGCTATCACCACTTCTACATTCTCCAATTCTTCTTCTACCGCTTCAAGATGTTCTGCATTCTGGATCTTCACATTCTTCAACTATTTTCTCAAATCCATCTTCTGATTTAGGTTCTTATCTTCAAATAGCTTGATTGAGGAATCAAACATCTTCAGTGTCTTTAGGGAAGACACTTGTGGTACAAGTTGATCCATGATTGAATCAATAATGATCTTCTTGGCCTTGATCAAGTTCTTCTTATGTAAGGCTTTGAGCCTCATCTCCTTCTGGAACTAGAACCTCTCTACTCATGAAGGTGTCCAATTTAATTTCTTCAGAGAGATCAAATACTTCCATGCTTGGAAGTTTTCAACTTCACCAAGCTTGTCATCAAGCTGATGTGATATATCACTTTGAAATGAGAACCTCAAATGCAAATAGCAAAAGATTAGATCTTACCGATTTGAGGTGTCCGTCCTGCTTCTGGAGCTGGCTGATCTAGGGTTTGCCAGAGAAACCCTATTTTTCAAAACTTGGAATATTTCAGATCTGATTGGATAGAAATATATATCTCTTCAAATGGAGCTGTCCAATGTACTCCTTTTCTGAAAATAGTGGAGGGAATATCCTGGAACAGGAAGCCCTAGTTTTCCAATTTCTTCTGCAGAAATTCCTATTACTATTTCTGTGATATATCCGAAGTTAATACTCCTCTATGTCTAAATTTTTTTGCTGAGGTAACCTCACATGTCCCTGATCTAGAACCATAGTTTTCATCAGAATTTGTTTCACCAATTGGGATTTATGATCATATTCCCAAGGTGACCTGTTACAGGACTGTTCAAAATAGTGCAGTTGTACAGCATTCCATGTGTCACTGGTTCATCTTCAGGTTCTAAAATTTGGATCAAAGAAATTATAGTCCATTTTATTTTTAGAACATCTTTAGGAATTCCATTTGGACCTCTATAGCCCATGCTACAGCAATTATCCCCAGGTGTCCTTTTTAGGGATGAATTCTGGAAGAGGTTGGAACCCTAACTTGAAGGGATCATATCTCCCAGAATATAGCGAATCTAAGGATGAATTTTAGATACAGTGTAAATACGGATTCTATCGTCAGCCTCTGGAATTTTTAACTCATAATGCTTCTCCAATCTCAGGATATAGCGAATGTACCAAAACGTATCAGTTTTAGTATTTAGGGTTTTTCCAGATTGGGGTCAAACTAGGGTTTGACTTTCCCAGAGTTTCATAGAACCAAATTTCTTGATCCAGGTCTCCAAACTTCGATTTTGATGAGGAGAACAATCCTATGCTGGGCTCACTCAAAAATTCTTCTTCTATGGAAAGCCCTAATTTTCCGCACCAAAACTGAAAATGCTCAGAATCGAATTTCGCTTCGACAGAAAGATGCGCCATTCAATGGATAGTCAGTCTAGCCTGTCGACCATGGATAAAGACCCAAAAAAATAAAAATCCATAGATTCTTTAGCTACAGAATGTCTTCTTTTAGGGTGGCTCTGATACCATGTTAAATTTTCATATGCTTAGCTAAGACATCAGTACTTCATTTCATTTTCATAACAAAAGCATATAAATAGGATCATTGAAATACAGACAAGCACAACCATACAAAAGGAACACAAAGATTTATCTTGGGAAAACCCTAAAGGGAAAAACCCACCAAAAGCTTCCTCAATATAGATGCCCCAAAAAGATAAAAGATAAAAGATAAAACCAGCAAGGAGATCAAAGCTTGATCCTCCTCCTTATCCAGCTACTTCTCTTCTCCACTAATGCACTACACAAGTGAGAGTGTGTGTTCCAAATCAATAGCACTACACCTCTATTTATATTCATCCGTTCACTTAAGTTAACTCATATGACATGTAGGCTCGAGTTAATCATGTAGGCTCGAGTTACACATGTAGACTCAAGTAACCACACTGGGGTGCTAATGACCCACCTTTATAATTAGAGGGAACTGCCTCATGAATCTTATTAGTTCTTCCAATTAGGAGCATTGGGGTACAAAGCAATACAATTGGTTCTCCCGGTAGGACCATTGGGGACCACAAAGAAATACATATAGAATATTCTTTGAAGTTACAATATTTCAACAAATATATAATTACATGAGAGATTCGAATGCATAAGGATTCCATTTAAAATAGTCAAAAAGCAGGCTTACGAAATCTAGTCAAATCCCCCATAGGTGCATAAGGAAGTTTCCAAATCTACCTAGAGGCTAACGAATTGGAAAATTCAAGTAGGAAAGATAATAAGTCATGGAAAGAAAACTCATACATGCTTTGATTAGGAGAAAATAATGAAGGATTATGAGGGAAAAAAACAAGTCAACTACACCTAGTCTTACTTTCCCTTTTGCCATAAATATCAATAAAGCAGGAAACTTAGTAGAAAAAGCAGATGTGCATGAGGGAGGACCTGGAATAAATATTACATGTTAAATATGGATTCCAGGAGGTTTCCCAAGAATTCCATGACTTATTTTTAGCAAGTTTGACTTCTAGGACATGTAGAATACAACTTGGATAGAGTGGAATATTGGAAACTAGGCAAATAAGGAAGGTCGTCGTAGTCTAGTTGAAAGTGGAATGGAATAACCTTGAAGCCAATGAGGCTACTTGGGAGAATGAAGCCTCCATGAAAAAGGCTTACCCCACCTTGTTTCATGATGTCATTCTGATTCCCTAGAACACCATAGATGCTATTGTTCTAAGCAGGGGAATGTAATATCCTAAATTTTGGACCTAACACTTATGGTCATGAGCCCCATTGATTATGATATTACCTTGATGTTTTATTTTGATATACTGGGTCAAAGACCCCACTGCATACGAACATGATGATTTGTTTGATATACTGGGTGTAAGCCAATTGCATATGATGTGTGTGTGTGTGTGTGTCTGCTTATGTTGGGAATGGACCCTAAAGCACATGATTGATGAGATGTTTTGTGTTGACCGAAGATCTATGGAGCACATGGGTAAATTGATGTTTTGTGTTGAGCAAGAAGCTCTAGAGCACATGACTATTTATATTTGTGTTGAGCGAGAATCTTTGGAGCACATGAGTTTTGAGACATTTGTGTTGAGCATGAAGCTCTAGAACACATGAAAATATAATTTGGAAGTGTTGGGAATAATCACTAGAGCCTTCCATGTTTATTTTGAGCATAATCTCTCGAACATCGAATCCTTGGCCATTGTATCCCTAGGCGTATCCTATAAGTACATTCTAGCATTAGTGTTGAGCGAAGAGCTCTAGACTTACACTAAGTTTGTAACTACTTGTTTTTAGCGTTAAGTATGGTCTCTGGTAAGCACTAGGAGTTACTGGAAAGAATTAATGTTTCTCGAGTGAAAACGACTCAAGAAAAATATTGATCTCATCTGACTTATTTATAAGTGATTAAATGAAGTTTTGAATTTCTGTATTCTCATCAAGTACTGAAGAACTACCATGTTATGCAAGGGAATCTATCATGCAAGGATGTTAAGAGTTTTCTATCCTAGTAGACCTAACCATCTACTTGATGACCTTAATGAAGAAAGTGTCGTAAGTATAGGGATCACAATATGTGATACCCTAAGACAAATGTTACCAAATAAGATATTATTATATATTTTATAAAGAGTATGTATAAAGAATACACATAGTAATAATATTAATAATGTAAGAAAGAAGGCAAAGTTCCATATCTTATTATTATTACTAAGATAAAGATTAAATATTATAATACCTATAAAAGTCCAATTAAGAACTAGTTGAAAGTTCTTAAGTTAACATATTAAAAGTACTAAATAAAAGAAGAAGGGTTAAATGAATAAATGAAGTGATTCTTGGTTTAACTGCCCCTTTCACTGAAAGTCTGTCTATAAAGTCCCAAGTCAAGGATAGGCTTGGGGGATCTCTTCCATCTTTTTGGAGTCATTATTCTTGCTGATTATTCTCAAGAGCGTTCTTGGAGAACATTTCCCTAAGAGGAAAAATCAGAACTGATGCAAACTTAATATACCAGTTAGTGCAGCCTTACCTTAGGAGCTCTAAGCTACTTGCATGTTGGAACCAGCTCAGGGGGATTCAGATTGAAACCAGGAACGGTTATGGGTCATGGTTGGGTGGAATGTGGTAGTTCCCAAGTGATTCAGTCATCTATACAAAGGTCAGATCTGTCTATGAATTGTTAATGCTAGGTAATTGAGTGTGTAGGTTTCATCCATTAGAAGAGCTTCAATTTTTAGGTATGATGTTCTTGACTGCCTATTTCATTATCTAGATCAAGTTCTAGCTAGATTAAGCAAGGGTTTATATTATATTAATAACCCTAGGTAACTTTGTTTTCCTGTCAAATTTTTTTTATCGTTTACATTTTTCATTATAAACCCTAGGCTATAATGTAATTTCTATTTAAAGATTTATCAAGGGTTTTTTACTTTTAGTTTTACTTATCTATTGCTTTTACAGCTTAAACCTTGTTTTCCTACAACCTAGGAATTATTTCTAATAAGCACCTAGTTGTTCATTTACCTATGTATTATACTGGCAGATTTCATATTGTCAACAAAGCCATGTTTATAAATAAATTTCTAATTTAGAAATTAAGCTTTAAACATAAAACACAGTTAACTAAGAATAATACCAATTAAACAAATCATTATATAAAATCCTATATAAACAAAAACATAATCTAATTAAGTAATGATATAACCTCAACATTCTTTATCTAAGAATAAATCATAAATTCAAAGTAAATAAGCCAAGCATAAAAATCCTCTAACACTTCTTAGGGTCTGTATAAACACTATCATTATTTCTAAAAAAAATAAATATAATCATAATCAAGATACATAACAAGTATCGAGACCACCCATGGTTCACGATTTATTACTATTAACTACTTTCACGAAATTATAAATTACTATAAACAATTTATCCATATAGTAAATCTTTTCAGATTTTAAATAAAACAAACCCTGAAATAATTATAAACCATATCATAAATCGTATGCCATAAACAAAAGTTCCTACATAATAAAAATCAAATATAATACCATTTACAGTAATCAATTAAAAGCCAAATATAATTTCAAGTATTCTTTTAAACGAAACATAATTACACAGAGGTCGTAGGATTGACTCCTGTGGGCATTTAAGCCCAAATCACATCCCATACAAATCTAAACCCTCACGAATATAAACACCCCAAGATCGAATCCTTTAGGGTCTGTAATAATTTACAAAGCCACTCTATATGATTTATACAGAGGCTGCCATTAAATTATAAACTCTCTACACAATGGTTGAAATACCTAAATAAAATTACATACGGTGTAATCTATGGCCCTTGGCATTTTATTATAACAATCCACAATTTCCAAATAATCCAACCCTATCAACGTTTACCAATAGCGACGGTTTCTAGTCGCAGGGTTACACCATAGACAACCCGCATTCATATTACATAATTAAAAACATAAACAGTAAGCATGTTGTCATAGCTACGAGGGTGGGAAATTCCAATTCTATATGGCATGGCCCCAAGCCATAACGCTATCACACAAGTCATCCACAAAACCAACGCATACAATGAATGAAAAATCCACACAGTCCTGTCGAGCACCCAATATGCAAGTGAATTACAACTAACATACAGAGTGTACAATATTTATTGTCAACCCAGGAAAGTCCTGTATTTCAAGGATAACATGCATAGTATATGCTTAAACAAGAAATCACTGTAATTGAACAATACTATCCTCTGCTCGACTATGCTCATCCCACAAATCTAATTAATCTAGTTACCTTCTAAGGAATGCAATCACAATTACCTTCTACTATGGCTTGGTATAAGAATGGAAAAATTCACATCTAAATTACAATTGCAGATAAGGGAAAATCCTGTTCGCACCACTTAATGATTAACTCAACTACCTAATCTGATTGTCCTAGGAATCCAAAAACATGAGTTGAATATTGATCTAGGAATTCAAAATACAGAGATTGAGTTCAACTGTTCTAGGAAATTGAAGTACATGAATGAAATTCTGTAATCATTAAAATAAGAGACAAGCTGCAAAGATTCGTGGAAACGACAACTAAAAGATCTAAGGATGAACAGAGCTGTTACAGTTACCACACAAATTGCATAAGAAATAATTACCTACTCAGTTGACTGTCACATTATGGCACTACAGATCTCCAAGGAATGCAATCACAACACAGTGTAAATCCACACTTGTTACAGCTTCCCATGAAGAAGTAAAATTAGCATAACATCACACAAAAAAATAATTGAAAAGACCTAATTTAACTCAGTGATCCCTGTGGAAGGCGGGTCCATCCTTCACATAGAGATGTTGACTGAACACACGTAAAAAAAACCTTTAGATCAAAAGTAACTCCTTGTATTAAAAGACAGAGTGGTTACACAATTCCCCTTCACAACTAATACAATGAATTGATTATATGTTTAGCAACCCCTGGCTCGAAACAATATTCATGAAACACTTAACATGATATTAAATTACCAACACTCAATTTATTTTTAGTCCAACATGTCCAATAACTACTCAAAGTCTGTTATTGTGCTCAAGCTAGTAGTTTCTTTCTCGATGGCATCATTTAGGCTTGGGGACTGGATGGAATAAATTACAGCTGATAGTGAAAAAACATATAACGTTGAAATCATTAATCCATATTTAAGCAGGTGGTAAACTCTGAACTACACAATGCAATGTAAAGTACTGAGGAATTGGAGTAGCGGTGTTGAAGCATTGAATGCCGTGAAATAAGAGAACAATGAATGACCATTTAATTTCTTTCTATTTAGACACATTTATTCAGGTTAAAAAAACGTGATTAGATTATTTTAATTTAAATAAATAATAAGTGAAATATATATTTAAAAACTCTTTTTAGGAATGTTTCAAACCATTAATTACAACCCTGGAAGGCATGATGTTGCATTTCCATTACCGAGTCGAAGAGGTACTATTTCCACTTAGCATTTAAGTTGACTCTAGAGAAATTTATGGGTTATTTGATAATCAATGGAGGGGACAAGTGGAGATGAGTAGAATATTGTTTATTTAAAAATAAAATGCATAGCTCGTTCAACCGGTGAGTTTTAAAAAATAACCCAACAGTCATAATATTCAGATCCCTTCTCATTTCACATAAAAAATAATGAGTTCAGATCCCTCTCCATAATAAGCTAGTACTTGCTGCCATTCTTGATCCTATGCATTTTGCAATTTCTTATGTTGTAAAGGAGCTCCAAGAAGCTACAAATAATGCCATAGGAAAGTGCTTAACAGCCAAGGTTTAGGTTGGGGCCATTTTAGGCATGGATTTTGGTTTTAAAAATGACGGTCTATTCTTCACAAAGTATCCTATGGTAGGTTATCGGAACAATCTACATGCCTCTCGATCATGTCTGCAATCTATAGAAGATGCATTGTTGATGGCTTGTGCTCTTTTAATTTTTAATTGCAATGGGGTTCTGAAAGTATCCTGTGATAGGTTATTAGAACAATCTACAGGCCTTTGGATCATGTCTGCAATCTACAGAAGGTGCATTGTTGACAGCTTGTCCCCTTTTAATTTGTAATTGCAATGGGGTTCCGAGTGCAATTATAATGTTAAGAATAGGGGATATTTTAAGCCACTTATAATGTTTGAAATGATGCAGAGATCACGCCTTAACAATGGAGTCACCTACCTCCTTGCGTTGAAAAATTCAAGCAACCTATTAAAATATATATATTTGCTTTCACAACATTCGATATTTGCTTTCCACTAATTCTAGAGAACTCTGTCGAGCTTGAAGTAGAACAATGACTAATTGCTTGCATAGCATGTGGAGATTAGCTTGCATGCATAGAACTTGGTTTGTTTGGATGCATGCCCCATATTTCTGGTGGAATTCTTGTTATCTAATTTTTTATGCAAGTTGTCCATCAATTTATCTTTTCCTGGCGTTGAATTCCATTGTGATTCCATTTATCAAAGTCCATGTAGAGATAATCTAGTTTTTAGTGCTGGTGTAGAGCGACCTTTATCTCAGAGCTTTCTTATTAAACTAAGTTTCCTTGAGTTCCCTAGAAAGATAGGTTTCCACGGCTATAGAATAGGCTTGGAGTGTTGGAGTTTGTGACTATGATATTTTCCTAGCCATGCTCAAAAGTATTCCTTGAACTTAGACTATCATGCTTGCATGTATGCTATATTTGTGGGTTGAAGCAAGCTAATGACCATGGTGGGTCATATTAATTTGGGAGGAACTTGCTTGGAAAAACATGGTCACGACTCAATCCTCAGTTCAAAAAAAGACCAGATCATGTCTAGATACAGTTCAATTGCTACAAATCCTTCTACAATTCCAGGTGAGTTCCATTCTAATTCAATTGCTATGAATTCCCAGTTTGAAAAAGAATTAATGGTGCTGAGAGCATTGCTGGCCATACTAGAAATCGTAAGAGAACCTCATATTTGTCTAATGGGAAAAAGATGGAAAGGGGTTCTATCAATTCCAATGGGTTCAGTTATGAGAAAACAAGGGATATAGTAGCTGATAGGAGTATGCCTCATATTACTTATTCAATAGATGGATTTTTAAGCATGGAATCATTGAATGGAAATGGCCTTATGACAGTTCACAAGGATTCATGGTTTATGGAAAGAGCAGCAACCAATGGGGTTCATGCACTCAACGAGGAGTTTGTTGGTTTTGGATAGGTTGGTGTGAATAAGGGTTTAATAAAATATGTAAATAGCATGGATGTTGTTCTTATACAAGAAATGGGTGGCGCTTTAGACATGCAATGTACTTTTTGGGCAAGCAAATCCATGGTTTTCCCAATTGTGAGTAATATGCAGCATGAGGTTAGGTCTCAAAAAGAGGATGAAAATGGGAAAATCCTTGTTAGCCTTCCATTGCTTCCAGAGACACCATCATCAGATGTTTCAACCTATCAAGACGCTGATGATGAATCCCAATTGAGATTTGTAAGTATGAGTTCGCTTTATATCCACAAAAGCAATAAGTATTTATATATAAATGAACCAGTAATTCTGGTTTTGACAAAACGTTTTTGTGGGTTCCTGTATGAGCAAAACAAAAAATTGGTTGTTGTATACTGGCTAGCCATTTAAACTAAAAATGCAACCTCTTAATAGTAGCAAATGATTGAATTAGTGATAGCTATTTGTATTCCATGAATATTGAATTAATGGTGTATGCTTTAATTCTTAATTACTTTAGTTTGCAAGAATTATCAATTTTGTTCTCTATGACATGAAACTATGGCCCTCTAATATAGTCTTTGGAGACAAAGACATGCCTCTCATCCAAGTCGAATACAAAGTCCATAGCAAGGAGTTCATAGCCGTGGATATATCTTCCATGATTCAAGCGAAGAAGACGACATCAAAAGCATATCTTACACATGATGTCCAGGATGCCGTGATCACAAATTGCTTGCTGGATTTTCTTTGCATGGAATTCAGACAGCCAGAAGTGGAGTGCCAAATCATGAACGGGTAAAAAAATTGAATTCAAAAGCATAAGAATAAATTGAATTCATGTTCTATTAAAAAATGTTTATAAGAAACTTCAAAACCAAGATTTTCAACAATGGATTAGGAGAAACAAAAGCGATCAGAGTCGGGTCTTTTTTTTCCTTCTGTCAAGCTTCGAGGATGGAGAGCCTACAGCTCTTTCTACATATCAGTAGCTTTGTAATAGAAAAAATGAGAAAACTTATATATAATATCTGAAGCAAAGCTTCGACAAGAAACCTGTGTCCTTGGAATGAGTGTGCTCCCCACCATGGAGGCTTGAATGTGAGGTATGAGGTAGTGGTGTTCTTCTTTATTCTAGGCCCCTTTGTTGGTATGAGCCTATCATCCTTCTCACAGGAGGGAGATCTACCCATCTTTGTGGTAGAAGAGAATAGTGGAATCACACCAGCAGGGAGATCTACCCAGAAGAGAATAGTGGGATTATAGTTCTAGTAGATGAGGGTGAACATAGTTATAGATGGTTACAGATGTTAAACATGCAGGTGAATGAATGACAAACATGCAAGGATCCACACGTCAATGAAACATGCACCAAGCAAGAAAGAAGCCCCCAAAGGAAATATGATCCTTAACATTTTATGTTTACAAAATAATGCTATAGCATTAATCTAAATGAAAATAATGTTAGGTATAGGATATCTCAATTGCATTTTTAACCCTAAGTTGAAACAAGCAAAAATTAAATTGGCCTCTATATGAGGCCAAATAACACTTCAAAGTTTCTTATTGGCCTAATAAAAATATCACACTATAAACATAACATAAATAATAAATTGGTCTTAATTTTTCTTGGCATTTGTGTATAACATAGGATAAAGGGTAAAAATTCGTCTTGAATTTTCTGTAGATTATTAGAATCGGCAGCAAGTCGATTCAAAGAGTCCCTGCTAGCCAGGGCAGGGATTAATAATGTAATTGTCAGTAATTTGACTATATTTTGACCTTTAGGAATTTTTTTTGGAGAGTGCATTTTATGGGTTGATTGCATTAATTTATTCTACCTAAAACGAAGTCCAATCTAATATCAAGTCGAGGTTGAGTGAAAACGGTAGGGCTTCTATATATTTTTTAATTAATTAGAAATAAAACACATGAATATGTAGAGTTTTAGATGAAGTAACCTATCATTCATTTATTGAACAATTTGAAATTATTTATTTTAAGTTTCTACCTTAAATGAAATAATAATAAACAATAAAAAATAAAAAAATCAAGAAAAATATACTTGAAATGTATTTGAAAACTTCCCCTAGTACTAGATTGTGGAGACCTTCAATATGATACCTTATTTTTGCAAGTTTGCAATATAATGTTGTACATGTTGACCTTATTTGTTTGAGATATTTGTAATGTATTTATTGTTCACTTGAATACCTAGTTGGGTGGACCATAATTTTTTCTTGGATAACATTTTGAACACATTTTAATCCATGATATATATTTTCTTTAGAGAGGTTAATATCCATCGATATATTCTCTTAACACTAAAAGTCATTTCACACTACTTCATTATTATCTTTTCAAATTAAAATCATTTAAAAGACTATAAAAACATAATTATTTAATAAGACTTCATTACTGAAGAGTATAATTTTAAACCAATATTTACGAACCCAAAATTTCTTATTTATCAAGACTTGTAACCCACTATTTAAGAGTTTTCATATACCAAAATCATCAATTGAACTGAATGAATTATGTCTTTGGTTTATTCCTATTACACTGATCTACTAAATAATTCAAACTAACATTATAATACTACTTTTGTTGTTTAGGGTCATATTACTTATGAGAAAATGTGGATTGTTTTGTAGCTTTTTCTAAGTAGCCAAACATCAATAAATCTAATCAATATTTATTTATTTATTTATTTTATATTTGTGCAGGATGTTTTTACGTGAGAATTTCATTTAATAATCATTGCCAATGCTCAATAATGCCAAAATCAAATATGATTTTTCCTTGCTATTATCATCAAGCTATGGCTTATATACATTGTGAGAACACAAAGATTCCATAAGCTCTGAATTTTCAAGGAAAACATTTTCTGGCTCTCCGATGTTTGGAATTTCCCTGTGATTTAAATGTTTCTTATACACTACAAGGAGAAGGCCATTTAGAGGAGCTTAGAGTACATGCTCCATTTAAAAGAGGCCAAATATTTGTTTATAGTGGAAGTCACTAATGGAGGTGAGCGACTCTAGGATTTAGTAGAGGTTCTAGTGGAGGGTTTTTTTTAGTGTGCTTATTTTAATACAAAAGAATCGGTGCATTTATACATAGATGCACTGAGAAGCCATATACCATATTGCAACATGTCTACAAAATAAATAGGAAGGAAAAAAAAGAAAAAATGAAATCGAGGGGTTAATTACATGTAAACACAACGATGCATTTATGACACATATGCACCATGAAGCCATATACCATCTTGTACCATGCCCAAAAAAATCAACAAGAAGGAAAAACCAAAAAATCAAAACAATTGTGTTAATTACAAATAAACGCATCGATTCATTTACAACATATGTGCACCACGAAACCATATAATATGTGTCACCACATCCAAAAAAATCAATAAAGAAGGAAAAATTAAAAAATTAAAAACCATGGGTTAATTAGACATAAATTCCATAGTGCTTTTGTGTAAACCAAAATTTGCCGTAATATTTATTTTTTAAATTAAAAAATGATTATTTGATTAAAATATTTGTAAGGTTTTAGAAACGTTTTTTATAAGGTGTGTTTCACAACAACACACCGATGCTTGTCTACAAATAACAGAATGGGAAAACTACTAATTCCATCACAAAGCACTAGAAAAAATTGTCAATAAAAAAAATTAATTAAAAAAAGTGTATTATTTTATGAAACTTATAATGGTGCATTGATTGAAATAACATTTTGATAATAGAGCCTCTCATACTTTCAATAGGAAATAACATAATACTTTACTAACCTACTTTTATTGACATCGCTTGAAATTTTTGAAAACAAATAATTGATGTGCTAGATTTTGAGAAACTACCTAGTGTGTTCAGATGAAGCACATTGTTTATTATTATATTAAAAAAAAACATAATTTTATTGTAAAAGTTATTAATTTTATTAAAAATCCCTACTCTTCGGTGCATCATTGTTACTGGACACATGGGTATGCTATCATTTACGACACAGTGGAAGAAGGATTATTAAAAAAAACGTAGGGTAAAACTCATTTTTACCATCCTTAGTGTGTTTTGAGCTCATCTGCACTAGTGTTACATTTCACCCACTTGGATGCCTTGAAATTTGTGGTCAATTTGGATAAAGTCTCCTATCATGTTGGTTGCTTCTTATAGCTTGAATTTTTGCAAATGGTGGGAAAATTTAAAAAGTTTCCATACATTGCCAAGATGTTTCCTTGATCAACTGTTTACTAGGTAAATTGATACTTCCTTCATAATTTATTTTTTTAGTGGGTTACTTTTGAGAATTAAGATTGAAATTTTCTTATTTTTGAAAAAAATAATAATTTTTGTGCGGCATGTTCATTCCTTTCGGAACACACCGCTGAATGGTGCTCCTTGTAATTTTTTGTAGGTCACACTGTTCATGGTGCAAGCCAAATAGATTCAATGCACCACAACATATTAAAATATTTTTAATAAATATTGAAATGGTAATCAATGCGTTCAATATTTCAGAGCACCGATTGTCTGGGGCACTTAAATGTATTGAACACATCGGTTAATAATACCTAATATTTTTAAAAATAACTAAATTATTCAATGCACTATGGCACATCACAGCATTGACCCACAGTGCGGCAGATAAAATTTTAAAATAAACAATGTGAACGGTGTGAGATGACAAAAATTATTGCAATGAGAATATATAAAATATTAGTAAAAAACATTGAAATGGTAATAAGTTCATTCAATATTGGAACGTACCAATTGCAGATGCACTTAAATCTATTGAATGCACCAGTTAACACTACCTAAAAAAAAAAAAGATAAATTATATAGTGCACCTATGGCATGTTAGAGCACCGAGCTACAGTGCACCATATAAAATTTTAAAAGACGCATCATAGGCAGTCTAAGAGGAACAAAATGAATTCACTGCCACACTGTCAAATATTATTAAAAAACATTGAAATGGTAATAAGTGTGTTCAATATTGGAAGGCATTGATTGCATTGTGCACATAAGGATGAAATTTATTTTATCACTTGAATCTCCATGAGAGGTCAAGAATTACCTCACTTCACTGAGGTCTAGCTGGATATTTAGTAGGGACTCAACTAATATATGTTCAGAGATATCGCCATCACCAGGTCATCGTCCCTACTCAGTTTAAGGTGTCTAGAGGACGTTGTCCAATTAATTCTTTCAGTGGACACAATGTGAGGTACTTATGTTATTTAGTGGTGACCATGACACATCACACCATTTATAAGAAGCATATTACCTACCCTCTATTCTATTATGTTTATTCTTGAGTGGAGAGAGATAGATGCATTAAGTGGTATACTAATTATTTACGACAGTTTCATTTTTCTCGTAGAAAATGTTGGGCATATATTCATGAGAGGGGGGGATTTCCCTTTTGGTTTAGGGTTATTTTGTTTACTTTTTGGGAGATTTACTGCCACTAGGACATCTTTTCAGTAGCATTCTCTTAGGTTGATGAAAACTAAAATGGGCTCTACATGAAAAAGTATTATGCTTAGGCCGTGTGCTTTTTGTTGTACATATCTATAAAAAATTGTAATTAACTATCGTTTGCTTGTGTTTATTATATAAATATGGTGTTTTTTTAGATGTCAATGGAGATATTTATAGAATTTCTTGATAGTTCAAGTCGTAATTAACTATCGTTTGCTTGTGTTTCTTATATAAATATGGCGTTTTTTTAGATGTCAATGGAGATATTTATAGAATTTATTGATAGTTCAAGTCGTCAGACTTGCAACCTGGTTTTAGCTGCATGGGTAATCTATGCACCTACATGACAACTAGTCACCTCAGTAGCTAATTTTTTAGGTCCTGCAACCAATAAAATGGCTGAATATAGTGTAGTCCCTGAGCTACTAAGTGATGCCTCTCTACATGACATTACATGTATGGAGGTCATACTTGGTTCCTAGTTCGTAGTCTCTCAGCTTAATGGATATTATCAGGTGACACCTCCTACACTATTGTGTTGGTTTCTATGAGTTACCGTCCCTAGCATCTACGACAATGCCATCACTGCTGAAGTTACCGTCCCTGGCATCTGTGACAACGCCATCGCTACTGAAGTTACCATCCCTGGCTGTTACATCCGCTACGCACAATACAACTTTTTTTAGTTCAAATGTTGTAGGGCAATCCAATAATCATTCTATACCTTTTAATATGGTTATTTAAACAAAACATGAGGATTTTCTGAGGTAGAAAATAGGTATAGGTTTTATATTTTACAGTTTGGAATGTTTATGTTTTCTAATTTATAATATATTTAAATAAAATATGCATATTTTATTATTATGAAAATCTAAAATGTTATATAATAAAGTATTATATAGATAAATATAATGTTTACATTTTAAATATGGGAATTGTTTATGTTTTATAATTTAAAATAGATAACAAACAATTATGTGAAAGGATAACTCTCATAATTAGGTAAGGTAGTTTCAATAAGGTTTAAAGTTTCATTTACATTGTGTCTACAGTTTCTCGTCTAATTTTGCATGAAACTTCGTCAAACAATGTCTAAATATGACCCTCGAATGTGAGGTTACTCTTTTTTTTAAGGAAGAAAAAATCCTACCTTGATATTCTCATTAAGAATCAAAGGACATCATTACATTCACCCAATAATCGGGTTACAGCATCCACATCTAACCAATAACAACCACATCAACCCAAAGGGTAATTGCCAGGGGGAAAGGCGTAACAACAAAATAAATGATCCCATCAGAATATTGTCTCATCATAAAGAGAGAACTGTCCAGACATTCACATATACCGAGCGCCATAAGGGGCTGTACAGCTGTCTAAAAGAGGTCACTCTACCCATCAAAACAATATAAGGGAGAAGGACATCCCTCTATCAATTTCAGAAGAGCTGAAAAGTATCATGAGTAACCAAATGGTTCTTAAAAAATTCCTTAAAGAAACCTTTACCCTGTGGGTAGGAGAGAGCAATTTTAGAGAGACGGTCAGTCGACCGATTATGCTCTCGGTAAATGTGGGAGAAAGACAAGTCCTTAAAGCTGCCCATGAGCTTTTTTGTCTCCCTGCACCAGTGCTGGAGATCTGGTGGGGAGAGGACAATTGATCCTTTCGCCCAGTTGATGATTACTAAAGAATCATTGTATACATGGGTAAGTGGGATCCCCATCATTTGGGAAGAGTGAAGAAGAGCCCATAAGCTGAGCAATTCCTCTTTTATGTTGGTGCCATATCCAACCCCCAGCGAGAACTCCAGGTAATGTGTCTCATTTAAAAAAATACAAAAACCCAAACCAGCAATCATACATCTAGAGGCACCATCCATAAATCCACAGGGAAAAACCATGCAGGGGGCTCTTCCCAAATTTCTTCTACGAACTTTCCTTGAGACAATTGGCGAAGGAAGAGCTTTGACAGTATTAATGATCTGCTGAATCAGACTGTAGATATTTCTTTTTTCTCCCTCGAAAATGGCCTGATTGTGAACTTTCCAAAAGATCCACATCATATGGAAAGGGAGCATGTGTAGGTGCGAGTTCTTGGGAATATTTTCATTCCAAACTCTGATCATCTCTCCAATCGATATAGAGGGAGCAAAAGCTGTGAGGTTTAAGATATCACAAACATGAACAACAACCAATTTCCACACACTACAGTTGTTAAATAAGTGTTCTACAGTCTCCTCATCCAAGCAGCAAAGAACGCAAATCCCAGGACCGTGAAAGCCTCTTTTCTAGAGATTCTCCCAGGTGAGGGAGAGCCAAATGAATCAAGAGATTTTGTTGGGAAGGGCTCGGTTCCAAATAAAGGACTCTGCAAGGCTAGGAGCTGGAGGTGTGTGGGAAGATACAATGCAGTCATAAACAGCCTTTGCTATAATAGAACCAGAGTTTTTTTTATAGGTCCAAACAAGATCGTCTAAGCTGTTAGTGAGACGAATACCCGCTCCAGTAATACCTTCAATGTAATTATTCCAAATAGTAGAGTATGAGCCCCCAAGATCCAAATATTTTGCAGTAAACCAATAGCACTTCGAAGGATACAGAGTATTTCAGGCCTAAGCGAGAGAGCAGATATTCAGGTCTTCCAGGTAAGAACACAGATCTTCATGGAGGCTAAAGGAGGAGTGAATACAAACAATAGGATCAATTCCTATGCGAATATTTTCACCATCTCCCACCTACCAATCCAGATGAATGCCCATCCAGGGGAGGTTCTGAACAAATTCTCTCCATATGACTGAAGCACAGCGCATGCTGAATTGCTTGTTTCTGAGCCATTCGACCACTGAGGAGCATTTGATATATTTAGTGTGAAGGACTTGTGACCACAGACCATTGGAATGAATAGTTTTCCACAAATTTTTGAGACGAAGGGAAATGCTGAACCAAAGGAGGTTTTTGATACCCCAGCCCCCACAATCCTTAGGCCCAGACAGGTCATTCCATCTAGCCAAGTGAAACTTTCTATTTTTTTCTGAGGAACCCCAGAGAAAATTAAAGATGATTCTTCTGAGCTCCTACAAGATGGTGGCAGGAATTGGAGCAAGACCCATCCAATAAACAGGAATGCTAGAAGGATAGATTGAACTAGAACCAGTCTGCCTCCTAGGGAAAGATACTGAAAAGTCCAGTTACTGATCCTCTTTTCTAGTTTTTGAAGAATCCAAATCCAGTCATTAACACGATACCCGAGGGGTTTTAGGTAATAACCCAGTTAAGTGAAACCAGATTGAAGAGGTAACATTCTGTAGGGAAGAGTACCAGCAAAATAATTTAGACAGGCATTGTCCATATCACAGTAGAGAAAATAATACTTTTCAGCGTTGATCTTCATTCCGGAGGCTTTGCTGAAAGTTTCAAGGATTACTTCAAAAGCTGACCAATCAAGGAGAGTACCTAAGCCCATCAAAATTACATCATCCATGAAGAGAAGGTGGGAAAGGGAAAGGGAGGGCGAGATTTGTATGCCTCTAATGAGACCATTGTTCCTAGCATCCCGAATGAGAAGACTAAGGCCCTCTATGACAAGGATGAAAAGGAGGGGGGATAAAGGACAACCTTGGAAAATACCTCGCGAAGCAGTGAAGAAAGGCGAGGGGGTCCCATTAACCAGGACCGCAAAGTTGACTGAAGAGAGACAACCCATTATCCAGTTAACAGTAATGAGGGGGGTTCCGATTTGGATGAGGATAAATCTGACATAAATCCAGTCCACAGAGTCAAAAGACTTAGAAAGGTCAAGCTTTAGAACAAAGGCACAAAGGTTCTTTGTCTTGATGGAATGAAGAACCTCCTAAACAATACCAATAGGCTCAAAAATTTGACGATCCTTAAGGAAGCCAAATTGTTCCTGAGAGATACCCAAATCCAAGAAAGGCTTAAGCCTCCACGCAATAATTTTTGCAATGAGTTTATAGAGCAGGTTGCATAAAGAGATGGGTCTAAAATCGGCAAAAGTACGAGGCTTGTCCTTCTTAGGGATAAGGGCCAGGAAAGTCAAGTTCAAAGAAGGGGGGACAAACCCTATTAACCTTGTCTGATCAATAACCTTGAGAAGAATAGGGCTTAGGAGATCAAAGAAGTGCAAGTAGAATTCAAAAGGCCAACCGTCTGGACTAGGGCTACGGTATTTTTTAAAAGCTTTGAGAGAGAGTTCGATTTCGAGAAGGCTCACTAGCTGTGAGAGGAGAGACAACTATTTAGAGGGGACAAGTCTGGGAAAGAGAGAGATAACCTTAAGTTGTTGCTCAAGACTAGCAAAACCATCATCTTTGTAAATATCAACAAATAAATGTAATGTCCCCGGTTTCGACCCTGTTTGCATGATGTATATATTGTAATTAATCGTGGTGAGGAGCTCAAGGAAAAAATCCCCACCATCGATTTGGTTGTGTATGTTTCGGCAATGGGGATAATTGTCGATGGTATGTCGTGCTATCTGGCACATTTTAATGTGGCATCATGTAAACACGCACATCGATTAAAACTAAAACCACAATCAGCTACGGCAGTGCAACGTTGAATGAAAAGGGCATGGATCCAAAGGATAAGGGGTGGGGGATGTCAAACCTTAGTTATGGGGGGAAAAACCCAAGTTTGGTCACCTTGTTGATTTTTCATCTTCCCTTGTCAACCTATTTAATGTTCTGTTGGGAAGCTAAGGAGTAATGGCTGTTGGTGGTTGAGTCATTTAATGCCTTTGGGAGTGGGGTGGCAGGACTGTCATTCCTTTACTCACTTGCCCACTCCACCCACGTCTGCCCATTCTTCTCCCTCACACACTCTTCCCTGGCCTGTTCACTATACCCACAATTTTGGCTATTCATCTCCTCACGTAGACATTCATCTTCACCCCACGAGTTGCAAAACACCCACGAACTGCAAAATCGTGTCCTTCCTGTTGTGTGTGCATCCATGGACAAAAACAGAGCTGTTTTTCCTCATGCAGGGCCTCCATTGTCTGTTCTTTTCCTTGCTGGGTTGGATTGTTTACCCACGCACATGTATTCTTCTGTTTGGGGCCCACATAGTGAGCTGAGAGCCATGCCCTTGCATCCACGACTGACTATGAAGGGCCATTCACGTTTTTGGCTGTCTCACAGATTAATTGGGTCATTTTTCCCTACTGTAAGTTGCGCTCACTGGTAGATTTTGGGGCTGTAGTCTTCCCCATGTTGTGAATGTATTTGCTGTTATGTTTGAGGGCCGTTGTAAATTCGAGTGAGAGTCATTTTGGCCACGATAGGGCCAAGAATGACTCAGGAATTCGTTTTCCCTGTTTAAGCTGTGACAACTAAGTAATTGCCTGAGTGCAATGGTTAGTCTTTGGACTGTGCTGGCTTGGCTTGTCTGTTGAAAGCCTGTGAAACCCAGTTGTGTTGGTTTGTTGTTTATGTCCCCTAGGCTATGTGTAAGCCTGTAATTGACCCTTATCCTTGATGGATCATGCCCAGCTCAGGGGTGGCAGTGTGCTGAGATATTGATGAGCATGCTGGCCTATGGTTGGGTGGAATGTTGCAGCGACGTAGCTGGTTGCGGGTGAATTCTTCATCAAAAGATAAGTGCTGCGGTTTACTTCATCTCTGCAAATTTTATATTGATGTTAAATGAACTATAATGAACTTGTTGAATGTTGGGTTATGGACTGTATGTTGCTTCCGTTGTATGATTGAAGGATTCAGGCATTTGTGTATGCTTAGGCATCTTAATATGCATCCTAAAAGATTTTAATTTCAGCATTTGATTTCTGCTTATGTTCATGGGCTGGTTTGCCCGGTCGTGTTTGATGTTTATCGCGTCCTCTTCGCCAGTCTGAGGGATAGGTATGTGACAGAGTGGTATCAGAATGAAGGTTGCAACAATGGGCCTCTATGGGCCAAGAAAGAGCCGTTGATAGAGGGCAGAATTACCCTCTATGTCCAGCAGAACAACAGTGAGCAGACGAACTCAGAAAGGTGGTCTAAGTGTTGAGCGGTCGGATCATTGGAGGAAGTGGAATTCCTCCATTGCGGAAGGACTGGCAAAGTTAACTTCCACTGTTGCGGAAGGATTGGTGAAGTCTCCCATCTGCCGTTGCGGACGGCGAAGTGATTCCGCATCCGATGTGAGAGTCATTCGATTGCCGACGAAGAAGAAATTTTGGAAATTTGAAAATTTGGCTAAGTGTTGGAGAAATCGGAAGGGAGAATTGTCCGACGTCCGACGTTACGAGAGTCCGCCAACATCCGACTGACAAGTGGTTCTAAGTGCCAAATCGGAAGAGCTGGAAAAGTGGACGTTCGCCGTTGCGGACGAACTAGTGAAGTTTTCCATCCACCGTTGCGGACGGCGAAGCGATTCCACGTCCGACATGAAATTCATCCAACCTCCGATGCCGAAACCATTTGGGGAAAGCAGCAAAAATTGTCTAAGTGTCCACCGGAAGAAGAAATGGTCCGAGCTTCCACCGTTGCGGAAGGGTTGGAGAAGTAAAGCTTCCGTTGTTGCGGAAGCTGAAGGCATTTGTCGTCCGATCAAAAAGACTGCCGACACCGCAAGAGAAAGTGCGCCGGTCAAAAGAGGGGATGAAGTTCCTGTCCGCCGTTGCGGAAGGTTTCGTGAAGTGGCCCGTCAGCCGTCGTTGCGGAAGAAAAATCATTCAGGCTTTCGATGTCATAAGTCAGCCGACGCCTGACATCGATATTTCTCCAAGAAAAGAGCGGATGTCGGAAGGTTTGGAGCTTCCAGGGAGCCGCCGTTGCAGAAGGCTCGAAGCTTCCACGGAGCCTCCGTTGCGGAAGGAAGAAGCCTTCCGAGAGCCGATTCAGCGGACGGGATAAGGGTTCCAAGAGCCGATTCTGCGGCTGTTTTTCAGTGAATTTCAGGGCTGAAAAGGAGAAAAATGGCAGCGATCTAATGCACCAAATTGCACGAAAATCAATAATTTACAAAAAAAAAAAAAATAGGGCGCTGCCCTCGACCCGCCACAAGGGGGCAAGCCCCCTTGACCCCCGTCATCCCTTGAGACAGTCATTCTATGTTTTTGGAAATTTAGTAAAACCCAAAATTCATAAAAGATGAATGTTGCAATGGAAGTGAGGTGGCTGAAGTTGGCACCGAGTCCAAAGTATAGCTGTGTATAAAATGCCAAGATTGGTGAAAGTCTTCATCTTAGAAAGGGTGTGGTTTTCACACCCAAGGTCGGAATGACGCGTGTGAACAGGCGTTGGAAAGCTTATCTAGTGGGGAACGAGGATAAGTGACCGGAATCTGAGCATGGAGAAGAAAAGTGCTAATGATGGCCGATGTTATCAGATGGATAAATCTGGACAGTTGCATGCCCAGGGACCGCAAGGACTATGAAGTCAACCAGCTGTTATGTGGAAAAGGAATCCCATGAGAAGATGAGGGATTTGAAAAGGGAAGTTTTCCTTAAAACCCTATCTTCCTGACTTTAACTACATTTCCTAAGTTTATGCTTGAAATGCACGAGGATATGTATTGCATGCATAGGATATTGCATGATTGGCAATAATATTGGGAAATATATATATATGTATAATGAACCACTAATGATAATCATTGTTTTGATGTTGGCATTAGTGGAAAAACCAACGATGACATGGACTCGGATGAATATGTTGCTGATGCTGATGAATGAGACCAGCAACCCTATGGAGGAGGGATAAGGCAACGAGTCCATAACAAAAGTTGGTGACCAAATTCTTCGATCTCCTGCAAGGACCAACCAAATCGGTCATGGAAAGGGTGTAAGTAAGACCCATGCAAGTAAGAGTTTGCTTCTGACAAATTCCATGGATTGGTCCAGGTAAGAGACCTCATTCCATGTGAATATTGGAATGTAGAAAGGTGTCATGCCTATACATCTTAATGATATTGATTATAGTAATCCATCCTATATGAGGTAGTCATGGTTAGGCCATGATATGGTTGAATGCATAGTGTTCCTGAATCAATGCAAGGTAGCGTTGAATGGACATACATTAAGAATATTTTATGAATCTTGTTGTTATGCATTGAATCTATGCATATGAAGGGTGTGAGTGACTGATTTCCTAAGTAAAGGTGAAAATGTTGTGATGCATTGCATGAATGCATTGAGATGAATGCATGAGATATTATGGAGAACTAATGGCTGAAATGATGAATTAATGATAATTCTGGAACTATTTCGAAGGATGTTATGAATGCAGGATAGTCATGATCAACTGGCTGCCAGAAATGCTCTATTGAAGAGCAGCGTGGTATGAATGATACACTTGTGAAGTAAGGAGTATCTAACCACTTCATTTAAATTGCATGAATGATGTGACTATGCCTTGCAATATTAGTATGATAATGATTGCACGAAGTAAATGAGTTTTGGTATACATTCATGTGGCTAACAGCTAGAAGTATTTGAATTTTATAAATTCTGAAAATGCTTCAGTGATGGTTGTAGCAATGAAAAGTTATATGCATATAGACTTACCAGGTGATTGGTTGATTGAAGCTTATGTTTCAGGTATATTATTTCGAGAATGGCAGTGAGAGGTAAGCTCCTGACCACTGCCAGAATATACCTTGAGTATGCATAATAGGTTGTTAAAATTCGAATTGAGAATTTCGGGTTTAAAAGATTGCTAACAACCACTAGCCACTATTGGCTTGCATAAGCTTGTGTTTGGTTGTCTGAGAGCTCATGTTTCAGGTAGGTTATTTGGAGCACGGCATTGAGAGGTAAGGCCCTAACCAATGCCAGAATCTACCATGTGAAAGAGCTTGATAGATTTGAATTATGAGTTTCAAATTTAAGAAATTGTTGACAACTACTAGTCGCTATTGGCTTGCACAAGATTGTGTTTGGTTGGTTGAAATTCATGTTTCAGGTAGATTATTTCGAGTCCAGCATTGAGAGGTAATACCATGACCAATGCCAGAATCTACTATTTATGAGAAGTCTCATGGTTGTGAGAATTAGTTGATATGGGTTGTTAAATTCGAATTGGGGATTTCGGATTTAAGGGGTACTAACGGCTACTAATCATTGTTGGCTTGTGTGAGATTGTGTCAAGAGGGACACATGATAAGTGGGTATTCATGTTATGATAGTAAGCATAAAATTATAATGGGCATAGTAATGCTTCTTGCAAGAGACCCACAATTGAGCAAGTCAATCTCTGTAATAGATAGAATTACAAATTCTTATTGAAATTGATTTCTAATGTCATTACTTGGTTATGAAACGATCAATTGGATTGTGGTATCAGGTGATGATTAACTGTTTGGCTATTTGATGAATGTGTCAGGGGTACACACTGCAAAAAGATCATTTGTGATGACCTGCAAGAGCCAAACTTCATGGGAAGGTTTTCCCTTGGAAATGGGTTTCAGGTGAAACGCCATTGGACATTTTGAAATGTCTCATCTGACTGCATGTTTGGTGATAGCATGAGTAAGATGGTATGGGCCATGTCGGTAAGACATGTGTGAATGCGAAACGTAAACAGGAAGCAGGGATGGGGGATTGGTTTGCTTAAACCTGGTGATTGGAAACCACACAGATAGAGCTAGAGGGATGACTTTCTTCTCCACAACCCCGGGATAGCACTAAAAGGGAACGCAGGGCCTAAGGGACTGAGTAGCAGAGAAGGAACTGATTCCTTGTGTTGGGTGTGTGTGGGTGTCTTAGAAGTCAGGCTAGTTCTAGTGTAGGTGTTCCTAGCTCTGCAGTGAGCTCACCAGCTTAGCATTCATCTTTTCCCAACCCCTTTACAGTGCCTAACAGATATAAAGGCATACTGCGACGAAAAATGGATAAGTGTTCTGTAACCCTTGCTATGATTATGCATGTTTAATTATTAAATTCCATATGCAGAACATGTTTTGATTTATTTCCATGATGACCGATTGCTTGAGTATGAATAGGGCCTACGTGGCACACACCGGAAGAGAGTGCACACTTTTTTTATGTCGAGTCATGAAAGGGTTTTCAATATTGATTACACTCTATGGAGTGGACGCACTCCTGGTGTCTCAATATTTGATAGTGAATGATATGAAATGTGATTACAGTTTTAGAGCAATGATGCTGATGAGTTTGCTTGTATTTCTTGTGTTGCTTGTGTTGACAGGCTAAAGGTAAAGGTAAATGGTTGATATAAGTGTATTGTTAGTATAAGTGTATGTTGGTATAAGTGTATGGCGATATAAGTGTATGTGTCATTGTTGGCCTAAGTGTATGATGGGTTGTGATATGCCTAAGGATCCATAGTAGATCCTAGACCTGGGAATGGTCATGATAAAGTTCCAAGCCCAGTTGACATGGTTATGTACTGGCTGGACATTAATTATTTGATGTTGTGGAGCAGCCGGCGTGCTGACCTAACATCTAAGTCCATAGGCAATCCCAAGGCTTGCAAAGCGAAGCAAGATCCTGTGGACGAACGAGGAAACACACAATACAGATAAGTATTGGATTATTTTGCTTATGAATATACGTGTGTATATGATTTGGTTATGATGTTTTAATCTCTTTCCCTAGAGGTAAAACTGATGAAAATAAACTAAACATGTGAATCTATTCAATGTTTGAATATAGGTGTCGCTGGAAGTGAGGACTATAAGTGCATCCTAGGGATGCATGTGGACACGTGACTATCCTGGAAAGATCAGGTTGAGCGGTAATGAAAAAGGTGCTAGTAATACAGGGGAGTCCTAGCAGCCGAGACAAACCATGTAGAGAGACTCCATGGTTTAGAGGTATGGAATAGACCGAAGACACTAAGTGTCACGACCAAGAAGGATTGGTCCAGCATTCACGGTGAAGTGAACGAGGCTGAGAGCGTGAAAAGCCACAGTGATGGTGTGGGTTCCAGGATGGAACAAAACAAAGAGGAGAAAAACTCTTACTGCTCTCTCTTGCCTTTTGATCATATATATACATATGTATATCTATATATGTTTATGCATTGTGAAAACAAAGGATTGTTTAATGCATGTATGATTGAGAATGAAATGTGTGTATTTGCTAAAGTAAATTTGTGAATGCTGGAATAGTTAATTCCCTGCCCAGGAATGGACATGAATGAGCTCATGTGCCTGTTGGGGAAAGGCATGAAAAATATGAAAGTTTCCTTGGTGAAACTGGGACTGTCATGCCAATTGGGTAATTAACTAACTGATTTTAATATTATGCTTGGTCTGATAGAATTTCAATGGTGCATTTCACAGGTGAGAAAAGTGAAACCAAGTGGTGTGCATTGATTATGGCAGCAGATCAAAAGTTGCTGGACTTGGCTGGAAGTCTCCTTCAAATGATTGCAAAGACCAAAGAGAATCTTGGGGAGATGCTCAAGATACAGAGAAGGCAGAATGAGATGAACCACCAGATTTTGCAAGACTCTATTGGTTTGCAAAGGGAGTTGAAAAGCCTTCTGGGAGAAATCGGCAAAGGAAAGGAAGGTAGATCATCAATGGGACATTCGTCCGAGCGACCTGATAAGAAACGGTCCAGGCATGAAGACTCAAAGGAAATTGAGCAGGTAATGATGAAGCAGCCAGTGAGATGCTGGAGATGCGAAGGACATCATTAACGCCGGGACTATCCAATGAGGGAACATGATGAGAGCAATAGCCACAAAGTTCCTAGACTTCGGGATCAGCTAGAAGCTGAGAACCAGCAGGAAAAGTCCATGGAAGCCGAGAGGCTTGGTCGTGAACGTTCAAAGTAGATGATTGAACATGGAACAGATCTGAAATTTTGAAATTTTGATGTGCAACTGTATATGTATTGTATATATGTAATGGAACACCGAGGATGGTGTTACTCCAAGGGGGAGGGGAATGTAATGTCCCCGGTTTCGACCCCGTTTGCATGATGTATATATTGTAATTAATCGTGGTGAGGAGCTCAAGGAAAAAATCCCCACCATCGATTTAGTTGTGTATGTTTCGGCAATGGGGATAATTGCCGATGGTATGTCGTGCTATCCGGCACATTTTAATGTGGCATCATGTAAACACGCACATCGATTAAAACTAAAACCACAATCAGCTACGGCAGTGCAACGTTGAATGAAAAGGGCATGGTTCCAAAGGATAAGGGGTGGGGGATGTCAAACCTTAGTTATGGGGGAAAAACCCAAGTTTGGTCACCTTGTTGATTTTTCATCTTCCCTTGTCAACCTCTTTAATGTTCTGTTGGGCAGCTGAGGAGTAATGGCTGCTGGTGGTTGAGGCATTTAATGCCTTTGGGAGTGGGGTGGCAGGACTGTCATTCCTTTACCCACTTGCCCACTCCACCCACGTCCGCCCATTCTTCTCCCTCATGCACTCTTCCCTGGCCTGTTCACTCTACCCATGATTTTGGCTGTTCATTTCCTCACGCAGACATTCATCTTCACCCCACGAGTTGCAAAACACCCACAAACTGCAAAATCGCGTCCTTCCTATTGTGTGTGCATCCACGGACAAAAATGGAGCTGTTTTTCCTCACGCAGGGCCTCCATTGTCTGTTCTTTTCCTTGCTGGGTCGGATTGTTTACCCACGCACAGGTATTCTTCTATTTGGGGCGCACATAGTGAGCTGAGAGCCGTGCTCTTGCATCCACGACTAACTGTGAAGGGCCATTCACGTTTTTGGCTGTCTCATAGATTAATTGGGTCGTTTTTCCCTGCTGTAAGTTGCGCTCACTGGTAGATTTCGGGGCTGTAGTCTTCCCCATGTTGTGAATGTATTTGCTATTATGTTTGAGGGCCGTTGTAAATTCGAGTGAGAGTCATTTTGGCCACGATAGGGCCAAGAATGACTCAGGAATTCGTTTTCCCTGTTTAAGCTGTGACAGCTAAGTAATTGCCTGAGTGCAATGGTTAGTCTTTGGACTGTGTTGGCTTGGCTTGTCTGTTGAAAGCCTGTGAAACCCAGTTGTGTTGGTTTGTTGTTTATGTCCCCTAGGCTATGTGTAAGCCTGTAATTGACCCTTATCCTTGAGGGATCATGCCCAGCTCGGGGGTGGCAGTGTGCTGAGAGATTGATGAGCACGCTGGCCTATGGTTGGGTGGAACGTTGCAGCGACGTAGCTGGTTGCGGGTGAATTCTTCGTCAAAAGATAAGTGCTGCTGTTTACTTCATCTCTGTAAATTTTATATTGATGTTAAATGAACTATAATGAACTTGTTGAATGTTGGGTTATGGACTGTATGTTGCTTCCGTTGTATGATTGAAGGATTCAGGCATTTGTGTATGCTTAGGCATCTTAATATGCATCCTGAAAGCTTTTAATTTCAGCATTTGATTTCTGCTTATGTTCATGGGCTGGTTTGCCCGGTCGTGTTTGATGTTCGTCGCGTCCTCTTCGCCAGTCTGAGGGATGGGGACGTGACAATAAATCTTTACCCATCTCCTTAAGATAAACCTCATCCTCAATTAGTTTCCCATCAAGGTCTTCGAGAGACCAAATTGAGTTATGAATCCTTCTCCCCGAGGCTATAGCATGGAAGAACTTATAGTTTGAGTCACCTTGATTGGCCCATTTAATTCTACTTTTCAACTGCCAAGTAAGAAGGAAATGATCCAGGATCCTTTGTATCTCAGCATTTAAATGAGACAAGTGGACATTTTCTGCATGGTGAGAATGCCCTTAGAAGGACCAGCAAGTATGAATTCTATTTCTAATTCCAGGTTAGAGGATTCAGAAACCAGACTGCCTAATTTTTCTTTGGTTGACCTTTTTGTGGCAGATTTGAGCTTTCTCAAAGAGAGGCACAGATCTTCAATGTCAACAATAGTATCAAGATCAAAAGAAGAAGCCCACTCTCGCATAAACCATCCAATGAAGTCCGGATCCTCAAGCCAAGAACGATTAAATTTGTAACGGTAATCATGAGATCCCTTCAAATTATTCCATTCGAAGACAATGGGGAAATGGTCAGAAATATCCAAGCATTTGGTCCAAGTCTTATAGGCCCCCAGGTAGGGGAGCAAAGAATTAGAGATAAGGAATCTATCTAAACGCTTGCTGATACCCTCACTGCTAGCTCTGTCGTTGCGCCATGTAGGACCAGACACAATTGGAGCCACATCCACCAATCCTACAGACTCGAACAGAGATAGAAAGTGGTTTGAAAGAGGGTCCAAAGAGGCTTTGGCACCCCAGACTTCAGATGAATGGAGGATGAGATTTAGGTCCCCACCTAGCACAAGATGTGGTAAACTGAGAAGACCCCCGCTGATAGCTTTGTCCCAGAAAAGTTCACATTCCCTATAAGGACCATAAACATTCAGGATGTTGAGAGGGTCTAGCATCCCCCGGATAGTGGCATGAAGCAAAATGCTCACACATGTTTGGAAAGCCTTACAATTAACCATTGATGGATTCCATGCAGAGAGAAGGCCACCTGAAAGCCCTCGTGCACTGATAGCACAATACTCCTAGGAGGGGAGTAATTTAGAAAAGGCATAAAGAGCGGGAGAGTCACTACACATAGTTTCTTGCAATAGGATAATGTCAGGTTTAAGAGAATTGAAAAGAGCTTGAAGGCTGAGATATTTGATCCTCCCTCCTAGACCACGAGTGTTAAGGGAGAGGATCAGCATCAAGTAACTTCTCTAGGGGGGGTCATAGCTCTAAGTCCCCTGGAAGTGGTGCCTCTGGCCGCATCCTTAATGCATACTGATAGAGGGATGTAAGGTGGTGAAGCAGAGGAGAGATCTTCCTTCAAGTTCCTTTTCCCTTTAGGAGGCTTTCTGACAGTCACATTAGCAAACCTGATCGAGTTTATGTGTAGGGTGGTGGGAGAAGAGGGGGAGGAAGCAGTGAAGATTGAGAGGGATTTTTTAAGGGAGGGGTCAGAAAAAGAGGGAGAAGAGATAGGACTGTGAGGGGAAGGGATAAGACCAAGTAGAGGAGCATCAAGAGTAAGAGGGGGGAAATCCACAGACAAGTCCAAAGCAGGGACACCCGAGAGTGGAGGTGGTGGCTGTAAGTTAAGAGGGGGAGCGATGACGGAATTGTGAGGAAGAGGGATAATCTCATCTTCGGGAGCAGAGGAGTCGAGAGGGGAAATAGAGATCGAATCAGAAGGAGGAGTCGAAAGCAACTGAGGGATAAGCTCTGGTGAGAGTGAAGAAGAAGGAGGGATAGACTTTTTGTGTGACAGAATTAAATTATCTACAGCCTCCAAAAATGAGTCAAGAACAAATTCTGATGGCGGAATGGATTCCTTAGACAAACCTGGAGGGGTAAGAAGTCCTTCCGCAAGAGTGGCAGGATACATGGGAGTTCCATGTTCATAGGAGTCCGAAGAAGTGCCTTCTGAGAGCCTTTGTGGGTAAGTGTTTCTCAAATGTCCCACAAAACGGCAGCCACTGCATCTAAAAGGCACATGCAGATAGTCTAATTTTTGTACCAGCAGGAGTTCATTACATAAAACTTCCACTTCAGCTAGGAGTTCACGAGATATATCCAGCTCAACAAGAATTTTAGTGACTCTCTTATCATAAACCAGGTGGAAGTCGTCCTCAACCGAGATAAACCTCCCAATGGTATTTCCAATTCCTTCAAGGATTTGTCTGCTCCACAGGGGAAAGGGGAGGTGGGGTAAGAGGACCCACAAGTGGTGCTTGGCAATCCTCTCCCTCAGAGGATCAAAGTTGCAATGCCATCGTCCGAGCACCAGTGAACCTTTACCAACATGCCAAATGACTTCAAGAGCCCGAGTGCAGTGTTCCGCATCCAAAAAAACGAACACGATCCATCCATTAGACAGTAAGCTGACGGTCGGAATGTAATCGAACAGGGGCTTCCAATGCTCTAAGGCCCAGTTGACCCACAACGCCTTATCCATACGACAATATTCCAGTCGCCCAATTAGAGCACGGAATAGAGGGATGAAACATGCTCCATGAAGACGTCATGTCCTAGGACGAAGCGGTAGCGCCCCTCAAGGGACTTTATACACTTAGAACTTCTCTTTCTTCGATAGTGAGTCTAAAAATCCAACTCAGCCATAGTTGGAGTCTCTCCAAAAATAACCCCAATGGCAGTGAGAGGGGACAGACAGGGAGCAGGAACTAGAAGCCAAGGGCGAGTCAAAGGGTAACGTCACAAGAAAAGAGAAGGTGACCCTAGCCGAACAAAACCCCAAACAAAGTGTGAATTCGAACCAAAATAAAGTCACAATCCAAGAAGACCCAAAGGTCAATAGCTACCAAGATGACAGAGCAGTAGCAAAGGGGTGAATGGAGTAGGGGCCCGAACCGTTACTCAGAGATAGGGGGAAAACAAAAAGCAGAAACAGAACCCACCAAGACTCCGTTTGCAAGTGACCAAGAGGCTGAGTCACACCCCACAGAGGGTTCTCGGTCAATAAACGACTAGGAAAATGGCAGATAGGGACAGAGATGCTTCTAGAGGGTTGAAAAAGAGAGATCGAAACTTCAGGACCACCCAATCATTCATAGAAAGCTCGAAAGTCAACCCTGTACCCGAAAAAACCACGGAGGAAAAGGAAATATAAAAAACCCCATGCAAAGGTGGTGAATAAGACGACGACCACCAGCATAGCCCAAAAAATCGATTCACTTCCCACTTTTCTAGAAATCTTGGTTGGTACTAGTCCCCCAGTGAAGGGGATGGACTTCAAGAGGGGCTAACAAGCCGGTATCCACCCTCGTTTGCAAGGGAGCCCAAAGACAAGAAGAACCCTAAGGACAGAAAAACAAAAAATGCAGAAAGGAGGCAATGAGTGGTCGAGACCCACTTACCAGGTACCTAGGAACCGGAGCAAGGTTGTAGTGCAAATGGACACCGAAGCCGCAAAGAAAGGAAAAAGTTTCATTATTAAACTCAGGTCCTAGCAGAGGTTTCAGGGCGCAGGGTAGAGACTCCTTTGTGTGTGAGAGAAACAGGATACTCAGCACCACCACAGAGAACCTAGCTAACAACACACAGAGAGAGCTGGAGGTCGCCATGGTGTCGCAGCAGGAACAAAGAGAGTGCTAGAGGTCGCCATCTGCATTTTCGTTAGCGCTTATACTGCTTTGTTACTCGGAGTTCAAGTCCATGAACTGTCACCATCGAATGTGAGGTTACTCTATTGATTGAATGAAATAAGCTATTTATTTATTTATTCGAAAGTAAACGAAGCTCAATTAAAAAACACAATCTTAATGCATACACTACAATTTCGTAGGTCATTCAAAATTAAGACGAAGATGTAAAACGAATCCTTTAATACAGTTTGCTTAGAAATAAGATATATCATTTCTCTTTCAATTACAAATAAGCTATATCAGTTCTCTTTCAAACCGCATATCATGTTTTTTTAATGTGCACATACATTGAGTAGTCGGTTTTATGTGGTTCGTCAAAGCACCAATGTACCAATGCGTATGTGCTCAAAAGTTGAAGCATGAATCACTCGCTTATGAAGTGCACATACGTAACTTGGAAGTGACTCGATGCACTTAGGGGTCTGTTTTATGTGGTTCGTCAAAGCATCAATGTACCCATGCTTATGGGCTTAAAAGTTGAAGCATGAATCACTCGCTTATGACATTTTTTTATTTAAACAAAGTTAGTGACCATTATATTTATTGAATAACAAATTCAATTGCTTTTTCGATGATATTTAATTTCATATATATTGTTAAATTAAATATTAAAAAAAAATTATATATAGAGAGATATATCTGTTATATTAAATGTTATAAGTAAAATATATATATATATATATATATATATGATTAAATTAAATGTTACAAAAAAATATACAACTTTTTATGAAGGGTAGTGATGTGTATAAATAATATTGAATTTGAAAAAGTTAATATTGCTCACTAGTGCTTTAATTATTAAAAATAAATTTAATATTAATTGAATATAAATTCAGGAAAATTGAGTTAAAGTTGTAATATTTATACTTTAATTATTAAAAAAATTATGATATTACTAATTTGGAAAAATGGATCAAAGTTATAATATTTATAGTTAAAGTGAAACAAGCTAAAAACAATTTATAATGTATTGCATGGTTTATTTGATACCTATAAAAAATGTAGATGTAGAGTAGAAGGAGAGAGGACTTTTCAATCTATATTTTTTTTATTAACAAAACAAACATATCATTCAGAGCTGTCCATTAAAACCATTTATATATCAAATTAAGACCATTTATATTGTTGTTATATTTGATGTTGGTGTTGAGTTTGTGGGTTTAGGAGCACCCACACTATTTTATTATGTTTGAGTTGGTGTTAAGTGGTAGGATCTGAACCATCTACACTATTGTATTATGTTTGAGTTGGTGTTGAGCAGTAGGATTTGGAACACCTAGACTATTTAAATTTTTATGTGATGTTTAGTTGTAGGCACTCGAGCATAAAACATAATAAATTACATTAGTATCATATTATTCATCCTCTTTCAAATTTCTAACTCATGGGAGAGAGAAGGAACAAACATGCTAGAAATAGGATGGGTTTTTGTACTTGTTAATAAAAACAAATAAAAAATAATAGGACAAATGTGAGGATAAATCTAAATTATTTAATTAAAAATAAACAAAATAAGAGAGTTAAAGTAATCAACTACTTTATAAAGATTTACTAGTGTAGTGCAAGGTTCACCTATACGTCCTTGAGCCCTCTGATATCCATGATCAAGTATATGGATAGTCCAGGAAGTACTGCAAGATAAAGTGGTATTTATGAAAGTACTCTACAAAGAGCTACTAAAATACCTTGTGGCTACATTGTTGATCGTAATCAAGATATATAATTGTACCTAGGTTTCATGTTCTCTATTATGCTTCATTCAGCTCGCGGGTGACTTGTGTAACAAACAAGCAATTGCTCGAGGTCTATGCTTGGGTGGAACTCGAAGTTCCCCACTCAGCTAGAAGCAGAAAGAGTGATAGGTGTTATAGCTTTCTTAGTTTATCTAAATATTAATTTATAGATTATGTTAATATAGTTCCTTTAATTATGATCTGAGTAAACTTGTTTAACATGTTTTGATTTATTATGAATATTATTTCAATTTAGATATATGGATGGATTCACTTATGTGTTTTGAATTCCATGGATTGTGTACATAATTACTATAACCATGGGGTGAGTGCAAGCTAATGAGGGTCACTTTTGGTATGTTAGATGCATAAGAAAACTGAAAATTTAGGCATCCCTCAACTTAATTGTATTTTTTGAGATACTTGCACAAAATATCTTGCTTTGTGTAAATAAATTCAAATGTAGGAAATTGAATCACGTTTCCATATATATAAGGTTTATGTATTGTAAATATTTATAACTATGTCAAGTTTCAATTTTTCTAACAGATACTTTTTGTTATTTAGGAAAATGATAGGGTATATGTTTTGTGGGTGCAGCCTTTGAGGGCCTAAATGGCGCTTTTAGGATACAAAAATTTGTAGGTATGTAGAGAACATATATCATTACTGCAACGCTATTTTCTGAAAATAAAATTAGGGATTTTTTTTAATTATGAAAGTAATTATTCCTCTAAAATTGTATGTCTTTTGTGGGTGCATCCTTTTAAGATCTTACATGAAATGGATTTTTTATACAATGTAGAGGTCGATGTCTTCTAGGGCACCATAAAATTTCTTCTTAAAACAAATAAGAATTGAAAAATTTATGGAAAAAATACTAACAACATATTTTTTATTTTAGGAGTTAGAATGCAATAGAAATTGTAAAAAAAAAAAAATTCTAATAAAAATTACATATTTAGAATATGTAGAAAAAAATGCTATTTATGTTTAAGATTTCATCAAAGATTATTATGCGTAGCATATTGTAACGATTGCATAAACAACCATTTCTTTAGGAAATGTAAGAAATTCCCAATTAGCTATGGTTTATCATATACCATACCACATGTTTGGTATTACCAAAGAAAAATCCAAACCATACACATAGGATTACTGGTGACATGCGAGCAAGTGAATTGGCATGTTTAAATTCAAATTACATTTCCTCCCTTGTAGAATTGGAAAACGTGTGCTTTTTATAGAACTACAAAATGCACACATGTTATAAAACTACAAAACATGTGCATGCGTTATGTAGTTCTATAACGCACATGCGTTTTGTAGAGCTAAAAATGTAGCACTATATGTAATATATCAAAGGTATGGATAATAGTTCAGAGGGGGTGTAGAAAGGTCAAGGGCCGAGGAGGATGTTGGAAGCTCAAGTGGGGATGGTTAATAGTTGAGAGGGGGTGGGAAAGGTTCAAGGGCCTAGGAAGATGTTGGAAGTTCAACTTTGGATGGTTAATAGTTGAGAGGCAGTGCGGAAGGTTCAAGGTCCTAGCAAGATGTTGTAAATTCAAGTGGAGAAAGGCGAATGGAATAGAAACATTATGGGTTGCAAGCGTGAAGGGGAGTGTGTATTGAGAAAATTATTAGGACGAGAAGAGGTGTCGAAGACGTATAGGGTTAAAAGTAGTACACGAGACTTGAGTGATGAAGGGGAATATGGTGGAGGGGAGGATGTGGGTGATGGTTTGATGAGAGAGAGGATTGGTGAATGGAAATGTGGATATGGAGTATTAGAGGAGGAATATGATGTCTTATGGCATAGAGGCGAAAGAGGGGGAAATTGAATATATGGGAATGAGATGTGATAAAATAGATAATAGGGGTCATAATAAGGTAGGGGGTTGAGGAAAAGGGATAAGTTGAAAAAATAAAAGAAGAGAGAGAGAGAGAGAGTTATGTGGAGAGAGTGTGAGAGAGAATAAGATAGAGAGGAAGGATGGGGGTGAGGGAGTGATGGAGATAGAGTGAAGGAAATAGATGTTGAGGGATTGATAGAAGATGTGTGTGTGTAAGGTGTGACAAACGGATAGACACAATGAGATAAAGGGTTATGTTCACACATTTAGAGAGAGAGAGAGAGAGATGGTGTCAAATACATATGGTGGAGGGTTGAGAGATGGAGAGAGAGGGAGGTTGTGAAAGAGAGAAACATGGAGAGGGAGGGTGAAAAGATATAGGGAGCGACAGATACAATTTGAGAGAGAGGGAGGGATAATGGCATAGAGGGCTAGTAATTAAGGGATAAGGGGGGGATATACTGATAGAGGGAGGTAAATATAAGGTGGAGAGAGAGAGGAAGATATAGAGGGAGTTTGTGAGAGAAGTGGGGACACACATACACACAAATATTATGTGGGAGAGAGGGGGATGGGTGAAAAATAGAGGGAGAGGGGGAGGGGTGAGAAATAGAGAGAGAGTGATGGAGGGAAGGATAGTGAGGGAAGTAAAGAGAAGGTGGAGAGAGATTATGAGATATGGGAAGTGAGGGAGGGACACACACACACACACACATAGATAGAGAGAGATGGAGGTTTTGAGAGAGAGAAGGGGGAAAGAAACACACACATACACATAGAGATAGTGAGAGATGTAAATACAAAAGAAGGGAGGGCAAGTAAGTAAGGCATAGATGGATAGGGATAGTGAGTAAGGAACATATGTATCCATAGATGCCAAAAATATTATTTAGGGCCTAAAGTTTTGTAGAGTACATATGTAAGGGTCATGTGTAGGGTGAAAGTTGGTCCCAAAACATAAGTCGAGTGAACCCACATAATCCATATGGAATAGAATATGTAGATATCTACAAATTGGGAACAACAAAGAGACATTCAATGGGTATATATATTACATTGTTGCATTAAAAAATATTTAGGTAGAAACAATTTTTATATACTTGACCCCCATCTCTACAAAGTAGGATTACTAGTTGCTAGAGCCACCAGTCATATGATAAATAAAATTCATGCAAAGATGGAACTAAATATGTAAGGGTAGTTTCATCAAAGATTCCTTCCAATAAGAATGCCTTGAAATAAAGTTGACGTTGTACCACCAAGAGATGATAGTTTCTGATATTTTCACATTCAAGACACAATGAACCTTTCCTTATATTAGATGCAACTAAATTCAAAATACCTCGATGCTAATCGTGAGGGAGTACAATTGGTGGATTGGCCAGTGGAGATGTCGATAACTGTATAATGGGGCAATGACTTAAGCACTTGGACAACTTAACTTTAGGTGGTATAAACATTACAAGGGATGCATATCCATTGCATATAGTAATCAACAATAATTTTTGGGTAACCAAAGTTGTCGCCTCTCAATTATTCCACACTTAAAACAAGATATTTTACAACTAGGATGGTGTTGAGGTAAAGTGGTCACTATGGCTACACCACCCACTAGGGAGGTATAGTTATAATATGATTAAGGATTGGTGGCAATATAGTGCCACACACTTGGCTCAACTTTAGATAATTTGGCATAGGATAGCAAGTAGAAGACTCTATACCATATTAGGATCGAAACTAATACTTGGGCATGGTTACATTTGGACGAATGATGATTTTTTGGACTAAGCTCCTTCCCTAATAAATGATCAAAATGACAACATAAGAACATGTATTATCATATAATTATTTTTCTAAAAGTAAATAGTAGCTTAAGAAGAACATATGATCATAAATAACGTACAACTGAAGAATAAATGAAATGGAATAAACAATAAACTGACAACATATCATTTGTTAGTGAGTAACTACTAATTTGACATCGATAACCATTGAGGAAAAAAAGGGAAACCAAATTTTATGATATATTTATAAGTATTGGAGTGAGCTTATAAGGGGGAGCATAAAAAATTTATCACTCCAACTCCTCCACTCATGGGCAAAAGCCATTAAATATGCAGATTAGTGCTTCATATTTGCATGAAGAAAGATTATATTTACCTCCACATTTTTAATATCTAGCTAAGGAAATTTATTGGTTTTTTTGATGATATATGAGCTAAGCATTTGATTTATGAACATTGTACATTTGAAGTCATTACATCCTTATAAGCGATTTCTTTTAACACTGCACCCTTATACTAAATTGGTTTTGAGGATGGATTTGAGCCAAAATCTACGACCCCCCTCCCAACCACATTATGAAAACTAAAGCTGAATCCTTTGATTTTACACAACCAAAGATAATTTGTTGATTCACTAGTTTCTTACTTTCATAAAGAAGAATATGAAGTATTTTATGAATGCCTAAGTTATCACAAAGTTTCATCTTGATTACAAAGGTATTATTCGAAGAAACCATGTATGTAAGGGATTTACCCTCAATGTTTTTTTATAAATATTTGGAAATATTTTCCACCGGCTAAGAAAAACCAGGTGTTAATATCTCAAAGATTATTGAGGGTTTAAGAAACAATTTAATTTTATTGATGGGGGACAACCTACGTAAACCCTTAGAAACCATCACCAAAGAGATAACAAAGACAATTCTAGATATATCATCCTCCATATATCCTTGCCACGAGTCACAACTTCTGAGTTAGAGGAGAAATGATACTTGAGGTAGCTAAAATCATTGGATTCCTTCAAACTAGTCTTTTTTCATAGAAATATCAATGACACGATCACCTCCATCTTTAAGGACTCTCCTGCTAGCTTAGTTATCGAATAAGACAAAGGACCAAGGATAAAAGGAGGTGCATCCACATGTTTCCTCAACCCATTCATCATGTTAACAATCTTTTTACATACACCATAAGCTACAATAACAAGGAAAAACTACATGTTTCCTTAACCCATTCATCATGTTAACAATCTTTATGCATACACCATAAGCTACAATAACAAGGAAAAACTCTTCTCTTGTATCCATTCAAAAGACAAAAGTTGTAAAAAGGGGCATACTCATGGAAATACCCATGACGACATCCTCCAAATATCCCTCCCCGCATATTTTGAGGAGTGGAACCCTTGAAAAAACACTAGTCCTAGAGAAAAAAATGTAGAAAGGTGCCTTGGGTCACTAGGGTTATCACTCTAGAGCCTCTTCCCCTTCAATGTATATCAACTTGCAAACTCAAGATGGGATGGTGCTAATTTAGAGTAAGTTTTTAATCTCTACTCTCTATAAATATGTTATTATAGTTTAATTTGTTTAAGCTAAAAATTATTGAATTTGTATAACGTATTAAAAGTTATTAACATTTTTTCATATTATGGAAATTTAATCTCCCCATTTAAATTTTTAGAAATTTATAAAATGTGAGTATTTCCAATATGGAATATTATTATGATAAATATAATTCTAAACAATTCTTACTCTTGAGTCAATATTTTAGTTGAATTTATGATTTTTTTAGTAGTGAGATACAATTATTACTTAGACATTTCTTATTATAAGAAATTTTAAATTAAAACAAGTTTTGTAATGAAATAAAAGACGATTGAAAGTCTAGATAAATCTACAAAACTACTAAATCACATGATAATAGGTATATTATTGATAAATAATTATACAAATATTTGGAAATTCTAGCAATCGACTAAGAAAAGATGGTCGTGAATATCGCCTAGATCACTGAGGGTTGAAGAAACATTTGAATTTGATGGATTTATTGTTATAAGAAATTTTCAATTAAAACAACTTTTATAAGGAAATAAATGATTATTGAAAATTGAGATAAATCTACAAAACTATGGATTTCTTATTATTCTGGCAATCAGCTAAGAAAACATGGTCATGAATATCACCTAGATAATTGATGGTTGAAGAAACATTTGAATTTGATGGAGGGGGCGCCACCTAAGTAAATCATAGAAAATAGGACGAGAGAGATAAAAAAAAGAAGTAGCATCTCCATTATCCACCATAAATGCTTTCCATGAATAAAAACTTCTTAGTTAGAGGAGAAAGGATCCTTGAGGCATATCAACTCTTTGGATTCCTTTAAAACAAGCACTTTTGATAGAAACCCCAATGACATAATGACCTATGTCCTGATTCTTGAAAGACTCTGCCACCATATGGGTTATTGAATAAGGTAAAGGCCCAAGGAGAGAAGAGGCATGACCACCTATTTCTTGATCCCGTTCATCATGTTAACCACATTTGACCATAAACAGTAATCTATTGTCACATACCCGAAATTCATCAAAATAAATTATGAAAGAATGGGGTTAAATTTTTCATTTTTACTATAACCAACAAGTCAACCATGTTAATCTCTTGAGATTGTGAAATCACCTAATTATAAAAACTAGTACATACATTAAAACACTAACATCACAAGTTCATTATTTTACCTTTAAACTCTTTGGCCGTACTTCATCTTTCTCACAATACAAACATTAGTAACCCTAATCTAATACCATGGTAGTAAGATCTTATGAATTATTAATTACTTATAAATCAAGGTATTGAAATCAAAATGTTAAGAAAAAGGTATTGAATCATTTGATTATCAAATATATTTCCTCCATGAAATATATACCTTTATCTATATGCTTGAGAGTGTTATTCATAAACCTTTGTACCAATAAAGATAATGTATCATAAGCATCATCCATGCATTAAATACAATCAAGAAAATTAGTAACAACAAACATGCATTAAATACCATCAAGAAGAGAGACATGAAAATGACATAATATATCATAAGCATCATTCGTGCATTAAATACCATCAAGAAGAGAGACATCATATACGTGGTTCACCCCATCCATGAGGATACGTTCACCAAAGTTTGTTAGTAATTATATTATTTCATCAATAGAAGATTTACAATTCCATGGCACATACACTGCCATTTTCTTTATCTCCAATCTCTTTCACCGAGAAGACTCTTCAATTACTATTTTTCCTTCTTTGTAAGGTATTCCATTTAAATGGAAAACCTTTTCACACAAAGTTATTCCAAAAGTACAAGGGGCCACTCTCGGTCTATACTCTTCAATGACTATAGAACAATAACTAATGCAAATCAAAATGCATACTTTATCCATCCTGCAACACTAGAACTACTAAAATGCATGGTTTAGAATTTCGTAAATTGCATGCATAAACATGTTCAATTAAGAACTTAAAAGATATAACAACACACACAATATATATATATATATA
>LPNX010387315.1:264319-294744 GCA_001517045.1 Pseudotsuga menziesii
TAACTCCCTCTTTTTAGCGTTGAGTATGGGATTTGGATAAGCGATAGGAGTTCCTGGAAAGAATTAATGATTTCAAGTGAAAACGACTCAACTAAAATATTGATCTTATCTGACTTATTTACAAGTGATTACATGAAATCTTGAATTTTTGTATCTCATCAAGTACTGAAAAACTACCATGTTAGATGTGGGAATCCAACATGCAAGGATTTTTAGAGTTTTCTAGCCTAGTAGACCTAACCACCTACTTGATGGCCTTAATGAAGAAAGTGTCATAAGTTTAGGGATCATAATATATGATACCTAAAGACAAGTGTTAACAAATAATATATATATATATATTATTATATATTTTATACATGGTATGTATAAAGAGTAAGCATAGTAATAATATTAATAATATAAGAAGGAAGGACATGCTCCATTTATTATTATTATTATTACTTACAAATAATTAAATAGTATAATACCTACAAAAGTCCAAATAGGAACTAGTTAAAAGCTCCTAAGTTAAATATTAAGAAGTACCTAAATTAAATAAAAGGGTTAAATCAAGAAATCAAATGATTCTTGATTTAACTACCCCTTTGACTGAAAATTCTGCCTATATAGACCCAAGTCAAAGAGGGGCTTGGGGATATCTTCCATATTTTTGGAATCGTTATTTTTCCTGATATTTCTCAAGAGAGTTCTTGGAGAACATTTTCCTCAAAAGAAAAAGGAGAACTAATTCAGACCTAATAACCTAGTTAGGGAAGCCTTACCTTAGGATCTGTAAGTCACTTGCATGATGGAACTAGCTCATGGGGATCTAGACTAAAACCATAAATGCTTCTAGGTCATGGTTGGGTGGAACGTGGTAGTTTCCTAGTGATTCGGTTATCTATATAGAGGTCAAATCTGTTTGAGATTTGTTAATGCTAGGTAATTGAGTGTCCAGGTTTTCATCCATTGGAATAAGTTTAGCCTTGCAGGTATGAGGTTCTTGATTTTCTGTTCCATTATCTAGTATAATTCCTGTTAGAATATTCAAGTTTTCATGTTATATTCAAACCCTATGTTTGCAATTATTTTCTGTCAAAATATTTAAGGTTTACATTTTTATAAGCCCTATGTCTGTCTAGAATGTTTAATAGTTTGTGTTTTTAATTCTAAACCCCAAGTCTGTAAATTAATTCCCGCCTAAGAATTATTTAGGGTTTTTTATTCTATACTTAGTTCTACATTTATTTCATAGCTTAAACTTTGTTTTTGTTCCTAAAACCTATAAATTAATCTATATAGCTTCTATATGTATATTTACCTATGAATTCTACTGGAAGATTTCATATATCCAATGAAACTATACTTAGGATTAAAATACTAATTAAGGTTAAGCTATAAAGAGAACATAATTATAAAATATAGTTAATTAAAGTATAGTAAACCATAACCTAAGAAACAAATCATTTCCATTATTAAGTATAAACATAATTAAAATCAACTAACAAATTAAAATTCCAAACAGTCAAGCTATCGAGACCTCTAATTGTCTGAATCTATAATCTATCTAAACAAACATTAAAATTGCATTATTTCATATTCAAAGATAAACATTAAATTGAATCTACAGTCAAGATATTGAGACCATATAATGGTCTAAAGTATATAACCAAACCACATAATCAACATACATCCATCTCAGTCACAATAAAATCATCCCCATCATTATGCCCATCACCTATTAACAACATAGCATAAATAACCAATAGATCACAAGAGTGATTCATAATAATTCAACCATAATTATATGCACAACTCTCTTATAAAATCATAGCATAAACACACATAGGTCGCCGGATCAAATCCTCTAGGATTTATGCCCAAAACAAACCCATATGTTTATAAACATTTACAACCATAGCAACCTAGGATCGATTCTTGCTAAGTCTTTTTATTCACAAGTCATTATATCAAATCCTGTAGGATTCATTATTATCTTTACCACACACTGCAGCATTTCAAATAATAAAACCACGCTACTATAAATACATAGAAAATTAATCAAATATATCTAATCTCTACACAGAGGTCGACAGACCCAAATAAAAATACACACAGTAACTATGTTTCATGGCCCTCGGCCCGTTACATAAAATAAAGCATTTAAATTCTGTATCAACCTTGTCAACATTATCTGAAGAGAAACAACACCCAGAAAAGGGTTACATCCACAGTCACGACTCTTATACAAAGAGCATTCATTAACCACGAAACAACATATAAAAATGATAAGTCATTTAACACACAGCTGCATCTCTAATGTTGGGAAAATCCATTTCCAACTACGACATGACTCCAAAATCCAAACAACATAGTTAACGAATCCATATAAAGAACTTAAACAATATTTAATATTTCACACAGATTCTAACTAATTCAAAAGAATAAAAGTCTTACCCTTGAAATCAAATAGCATGCAAATTTTGTAAATATATACATAACCATTACAATTACCAATAAATAACTACACAGCCGTATAACCTCGGACTTGCAGTGTTGCAAGCAATGGTGCTGCCACTATTACCAAGAACTTAACCAAAATTACAATACACAAAGCCTATCAAGTCTTCCCAAGCCACATTGCTACACAGAGTTTCCATTCATAAAATATGAATACAATAGTTCCATTTCGAAGGCACTAAACCCAACAAAAGCCCAATTCATTACACGCATCCTTGATGCCTTGCATTTTCATTATATAAATATTGCATTTCCCAAAATGCAACCATTAAAATGGAACAAAAAATTCAAACTAATGATGAGTTTTAAAGTCTATCACAACAACCATACAAGTGGGGGACAAGTTTTAAACTTGCATAGTAGGGATTCCCCGTAATAGGTATAACATTACCTCAAAACAACTCACAACCCACGACCTCATCCCTTCAAAACTTGCACCTTGAAAACACAGAATAAATCCATCATAAGGAGTGCGATTTGAACCCAAACAGAACCATCAAAACATCTTTGTTAAACTAGTGTGGAATACGTACCTTCCACCATAGCAAACCTTTCAATATCCACTCCAACTCACAGCACAGGGGCAAAGTTCACGCAGCCCTACTACAAATGACCCAAACCAATGTGAGAGCCCAAGCCCTAAGCTTGAGGCCCACACATTCCGATGTGCATTAATGTTACCACCTTGGCCTCCATTAACATAATTTGATTCCCGTAGTGTATAGTTCATGCCAATAATTAAACCATGCCCAACCAATGTGCATTGCATATTTTCCAATATGGGTATCGAATGCATAAGGTTTAGCCATAGTCCATGGAATATGAAATATTCCATGGAAGGGATATTACAAATTTTTAAATTAATACACCAAGACCATATTAATACACAAACCAAGATACCAAGTGTTAATACCATATAAAATGTGTACCACACAAAGGATAGATGTAGTAGTAATTACAACGCTGTCGTAAAGTCTGTAATAACCATAATGGTAAACCATACAACATAGGATAGTGAAACATACAGACTCGTATAAAAAATAACTAACAAGAGTGATAGTAATCACTAGGATAGGACTGTAAGTCCCTCGTCGCCCAAGCTGAGTGTTAGTGATGAACAACAAAATGTCCTATTCAGTTTCTCTAAGTAGTTTTTGTCGTCAAGTGCACCTACATGCGACAAGGAAATAAATGCACTAGTTCATAAAAAATAAGTAATCCCCAAAGTGACAAGTAGAAAATAGTTACCTCTTAGGTGTTTAGAAGGGAATTAAGTCTCGCCACTCCACCCCTTTTTCAATAACAAGTTAAGTCCGACTTGTTTATACCACAGTAATCAAACTTTATAACCAATGAGTATGTAATCAAACAACTAACATACATATAGACACATAACCATAGATCAATATAGTAATCAAAATCATGACAGCATAAGTATTACATCAATAACCACATCTGAGAGTTCGATGCCCCAGATAGCAGATAATTTCGGAAGTCCCGGAAAGTATATTTAATTTTTCCATCTACGCGACAACGAGTGCACCAAAGATATTCATGATTTTGTTTCCCTTTTTTAATGTCTTACAATTGAAGCATCAAATTTGTGAGCTTCTCCTATATCTAGTTCATACTAGCTACATTCTCCCCAACTAGTGAATCTTCTAGATTCATTGTGATCTATAGAGCCTCACTCTATGACGTGATCTTCTATTGCATCAGTGGTTGCCATATTTGAGGTACTAGCACCATGATAAACCATTCTTTGTGTTGAACTTCGCTCATTTAAAAATTACTCTCGCCATCAATGTCTTAAATATTTGATCGAACTCCCAAACAGTCTCCGATTAGAAAATTTCTTAATCTATTTTATCTTAGCAATGCACTGCGCCTCAGATTTAGGTTTGCAAAATTCTTTAATCAGTCCTGTCTTGACTTCATCCAGTGTTTTTGCACGGGTCCTCGTAGGAACTTGTATGAATTTCATGTACCAATATAGCGCACGACCCTGCAGAGTAGTCTCCAATTGGCCTTTCTTGACATCATCCATGGTGGGTCTAAAAATCCACACTACCTCGCATAGAAACCAATACTGCTCGGGATTGTTGGTGATGTTTCCATGGAACAAAGGTAACTTTGTGTCATCACCCTCCATACTGGGCCTTCTTCCTACAAATGCTGATCTACTACTAGAATGTTGTTGACAAGTTACGAAAGTCGATGTGGAATTTTCAATTATCCATGTGTTTAAAGTAGTGCGTAGAGGCATGGGTACGTTGATGCTGGGGTTTGATCTTACTACTTTTTTGGGTGTAGTTTGGGTCTGTTCATCCTATTCATCACTGTAGGGTTGCTTCGTCTTGTTTGGTATTCCTTCATGGTATTTCATTTCAATCATAGCAGAACCTTCGCCTGTCCTCTACCTCTTCTCTTGTCAAAACCTTGCTCCTCCCCTCATAAAACTACTTTCTTCCTCAGCTTCCCTCTCGGTCTTGTAGAAAATTGCACCCATCTACCCCTTATCTTTCCATTCGTCTCCCCTCTTTTATCGAGGTATCCACTGCCTCTGCACACTGAAGTTATACTATTCTAGGTGCATATTCAGTATACCCTTTTCACAAACAAGAATTTTTATTGACAATTTTAGAGACAACAATAACCTACCTCTCGATCCGTTGAAAAATTCCATTTCTGCTTCATTGTAGGACTTGGTAGTGTCAACTGCAAACTCAATGGTATTTCCTTCTAGGATACTATCTATCCAAACCTCAACAACCCATGATGCTCTGTTGTTAGTTTCTTGCAGCTCCTCGATTAATTAAGGGGTCAAGGATGTTGGTTCTGCTCCTTGAAAAGTTGTCTTCTTGTAAGTGAACTGCGCCAACCACTCATATAGTATGATGAGGAACTCATAGAAAAAGTACTCATGAGGAATTTCGTATATGTATCTTTCCAACCACTTATCCGTCGTCAGTCTAGGATTCTGATTTTCTACTTCAACAAATTCTTGTAGCTTCTGATCAAACCATTCTTTAATTTTCGGTCACGTTGGATGCCACATATCCTCCTCTTAGTCGCAACAAGGTCCCGACAACATAACCATTTGTTGGGGCAAACCTAATTAAAAAAACCAATTCGAAACGAGTCCCACTCTGTCAACGCTCAACTTGTCGTGATCTCCCTGAGCATCGGCCCATACAGGTTTTACCCTATTCGACAACACCCATGAAGTAGATGAAGTCTCACCCGAGATGTTCGAGGGAGGGTTGACGGAACCAAGTTTCCATGGAATAGAAAAGGACTATGGGCATTGAAAATCCATTAACTAATCTATCAGATCGATCACTTAACAGAACCATTCATCATTACTTTTCTCATATTGCATCATTCATTTATCACAACAATAACTATGCTGTTGTGCAAACAGATCTAGAAAAATAACATCATTCATAAGCAATAGACATCTAATCATAGATCCTTGTTGCACACATTCACCATTGGACTGCAGAAACAGAAAACAAGAAGAGACAAAAAGATAAGAGTATAGTAGTTCATATCAACATCTCTCTCATCATATTAGCTTCTGCGCAATCAACCACAAACTCAAAACAAATAACAATTCAGTTGAGCCTTTAACTCTCAATTCTCATTTCACAATATGATCTTGATTGTCTTACTTGTCACTTGAAAATTACATTTACAATTCTTCTTCTATTTATAAGCTTGTGCCTTTACATTTATGGTCCACTTCTAACTAACTCCTAATTGATTCTACCAACTAATGACCAATATCCACAAAATATGGTCCAAAATACAAAACGTGACATAAAAATATTCAAAAGTATTCTATCTTCCTCCTTGTGTGCTATCTTCATCTTGCACAGTATCTTCCGAGCTGGCGCAACATCCGTGATGCTGCACAACTAACTTACCCTAAAACCCCTTGCCAACATTATTAGTAATTTATTTTTTTTAATGTTAATTTTAATGAATTTGTATAAAGCATTAAGAGTGATTAACATTTTTTTAGTATTATGGAAACCTAATCTCTTCATTTTAATTTTAAAACATGTGAATATTTTAAATAAAGAATTTTATTATGATCCATAGAATTCTAGAGAATTGTTAGTTTTGATAGATGGTTTATGGTTTTTTAGTGACATATAATTAATACTTTGACATTATTTATTATAACAATTTTTTTATTAAAACAATTTTTATAAGGAAAAAAATTCGTTGAAAGTCCACATAAATCTACAAAATTATTAAATCATAATATCATACATTTCATAAATAATAATATATTTTTTTACATATTATATTTAGAATTATAAAATACTTTTAATTATGTAATACTTAATTTTTATTTTATTTATGTATGTGAAGATTCTCCGAATATTCCTTAAAAATTGAAATTCTCCAAATATTCTCCATTTTTTTTCATATTATGGAAACCTAATCTCTTCATTTTAATTTTAAAACATGTGAATATTTCAAATAAAGAATTTTATTATGATCCATAGAATTCTAGAGAATTGTTAGTTTTGATAGATGGTTTATGGTTTTTTTAAGTAGTGACTTATAATTAATACTTTGACATTATTTCTTATAACAATTTTTTTATTAAAACAATTTTTATAAGAAAAAAAAATCGTTGAAAGTCCACATAAATCTACAAAATTATTAAATCATAATATCATACATTTCATAAATAATAATATATTTTTTTACATATTATATTTAGAATTATAAAATACTTTTAATTATGCAATACTTAATTTTTATTTTATTTATGTATGTGAAGATTCTCCAAAACTATCTATACCTTTAGGAAATCCTCTTAATCAGTTATCCTACTTTGCACAGATATTCCATACTATTAGTTCTCATATTAACTGGACTATTATTTATATTACTTATTAGCTCTTTTACTAGTAGCACACTCAGGAGAGCTCAGATATACAATTCTACTATGAGCTAAGAGCTACATTAAGGTTCCATGTTCAGCTAAGAGTTCTTGATGTAGAAAGAAATCCACAATAAGCTTAGATATACCTTTCTACTAAGAGCCACTCTTAACTTGTTTGTTTGTTCTATGTGTCTAGCTACAATAACCCAATAAGGTGGTTCTATGTGAGATTATGCAAGTCATATTCTATTTAATCCTACTTATTCCAACCCTTTACTACTTACTATCATTCTCCTAAGAAAGAAGAGATATATTTTGGTGGAAAGCTAAGAAAAGTTCCCCTGCGAGGCCCTGGCACATTCCCCTTTTTACTCCTTACTAAGAGCTCAAAGGATTCAGTCTTAGGTTATGCAGTTCTCCTAGTTTACACATCATAATACTACTTTTAACATATTAACCAGACTCTTTATTATCCTAGTTTGTACTTATTTTAAACTCTTTTCACTCTCATACCTTTAGCTTATTACTCTTACTCTTAGTTACCCTACTCACAACTTCATACTCCTACTTTTAGCTGCTTTATACTACTCTCCTTTATACTACTCTAGGAAGATTTAGGCTACTCTTAGTTATCCTACCTCTTACTTGCAAATATCTTTTACGATTATTTAGAGTACCTAATACTACTTTATTCTTAGAAATACCTATTTAGTTACTTACATTATTACTTGATTATGTAATATCTCTTTGCACGTCGTAAGGCTCCTACTTGTCTCTCCTTTATTGCTGCTACTCTTGACATTACGGCTCATGCTAGAACTACTACTTCCCCTCATGTTGGGATTTAGGATTCTCATTATGCTGATTGGAATTATGCCCCTGAATTTGCTTATGCTGCAAATGCTATTTTTACTACTAGGAATGATGGGAAATATGTTGGTTCAACTTCAACTGATGCTGGTTCAAATGACGATAAGAATAATAATGTTGGGAATCCTTTTGCTGCTACTAGTACTACTGATCTTGGTAATTACACTAGAACCGGTGCTTCTGGTTATGCTGATTGTTCTGCTTATTCAAATTATACCAGGAATTCTTGGAACTGTTGGGCCTTTTAGTGCTTGTTATGATTGGTTGGCCTAGTGATGTTAGTGGTTCAACTAATTCTATTGGGACTACTACTTCTTTTGGAGGTTTTAACTTAACAGGTCCAACTAGAGAAGCTAAAAATATTGTTTTAACTGGGGCTTTGGAGGGGGCTAGAAAGACAAGAACTGTTGAAACTTCAAAATATTGCTATTAAAATGTTGATTCTATTAGTGAGGCTGGGACTATCTTCGGAACAACTACATAAACCAGTGTAGCTAAAACTATTACTTATGACTTTAGGGATATTATCGAGGACATTAGCCCACAACCTCCTTAACTAGGCACACCTTCAATGTAGCTAAAAGTAGCATAATATCCCCCCCTAAGAAGCACCTCACCCCCTATGACAACTTCCCCTATAATATAGCCTCAAAAATCCATTATTAGGCACATTAAACCGCATATAACACGGTTCAGCCATAGGAACCCTTTAAACATGCATATGTAGTCTTTATACGCATTAAATTGCATATAGCACTATTCCAAGAACATAAACATAGCAACCACATATCCAGTCTCAGAAAGAAGGCTGAAGGATATTACACCCTTCTAAATAGACATTATAATCAATTCCTCAAAGACACCCAACGTACTTATCATTATACAAAGAGGAGAAGATTCCTTATCAGATTGGTTCATGTTCAATATATGGCAGCTTCATAGCTAACTAGTAAAAGAAAGCTACTTCAACTGCAGCTGATAAAACTAATGCTTATGGGAAGGATGGAACTTTAACTATTGGGAGTCTTACTTATTCTATTTTTGGTTCTATTGGAGAGGCTGGTTAAGCTGGGAAAGTTGGGGATCTTTCTTCAACAACAACTACTAAAAAAGATAAGACTACTACTTATGGTTCAATAGGCCCTGTTGGTTGAACTAATTCAGCTGGAGAGGTTGCTAGGAATGAGGGGGCTGGTTCGACTGAGACTGGAAGGAATGAAGTTTCTGGGGATGAGGCTAGTTTGAATACTGCTAATTCAATTGATGATGCTACTTCTGATGCTACTTTACTTGTTGGTTCTTATGCTCCTTCAACTACTTATTATGTAAATAATTCCATTTCAACTAATTCTCCTAGGGATTCTAGGTAAACTACTGGTACTTCTTCTTTAATAATGTTTGTAATGCTGGAAATTATTATGCCAGTTCAATTGGTGCTCCTCGTAATGGTATTGGTAAAACTGCTTCTCTTACTATTTTTGGTTGTGCTCCTTAAACTTCTTATGAAACTAATATGGGAACTGAGACTAGTACTCCTTATTATACTTATGCAGTTTCTTGAACTCTTGGTACTTCTCCTAGGATTTATATTGGTAGTGATGCTGGTTCAAATCATGCTGGTGGGAATAAGGCTGACGTTGCTAAAACTAATGCTAATTGAAATGCTTTTACTATTTAAACTCTTGATGGATCCACTGGTGCTACTACCACTCGTACTGGTCCTTGTACTGCTTTATGTTCTATTGGTTACTCCTGGTTCGCTTCAAATGATTTGGTAATTGGGACTACTCTTGGGGATTATATTTTTACTGATGCTATTAGTATTGATGTTGGAAATAAGAAGGTTGTTTCAACTGGGGATAATGTTGTTTCTTAAAATCTTGGTACAGAGACTGGTTGTTGGTTGAACTAATTCAACTGGAGAGGTTGCTAGGAATGAGGGGGCTGGTTCGACTGAGACTGGAAGGAATGAAGTTTCTGGGGATGAGGCTAGTTTGAATACTGCTAGTTCAATTGATGATGCTACTGCTAATGCTACTTTACTTGCTGGTTCATATGCTCCTTCAACTACTTATTATGTAAATAATTCCATTTCAACTAATCCTCCTAGGGATTCTAGGTAAACTACTAGTCCTTCCGCTTTAATAATGTTTGTAATGCTGGAAATTATTATGCCAGTTCAATTGGTGCTCCTTGTAATGGTCTTGGTAAAAGTGCTTCTCTTACTATTTTTGGTTGTGCTCCTTAAACTTATTATGGAACTAATATGGGAACTGAGACTAGTACTCCTTATTATACTTATGTAGTTTCTTGAACTCTTGGTACTTCTCCTAGGATTTCTATTGGTAGTGATGCTGGTTCAAATCATGCTGGTGGGAATAAGGATGATGTTGCTAAAACTAATGCTAATTGAAATGATTTTACTATTTAAACTCTTGATGGATCCACTCGTGCTACTACTACTCGTACTGGTCCTTGTACTGCTTTCCGTTCTATTGGTTACTCCTGGTTCGCTTCAAATGCTTTGGTAACTGGGACTACTCTTGGGGATTATGTTTGTACTGATGCTATTAGTATTGATGATGGAAATAAAAAGATTGTTTCAACCGGGGATAATGTTTTTTCTTAAACTCTTGGTACAGAGACTGGTTCACTAGGTGATGCTTCTACTGCTAGTGTTGGGACTCCTTGTGCTTGTGCTGCTATCTATCGACCTATTTATTGCTAACTTGCAAAATAGAGAGACATCAAGATGATAAATGAGTGAGAAATTTCTGTAATGATTCAATCTTTATTGCCTCTCCCAAACCGTCCCATGGCATTGGTTTCGGGTCATGCAAGTTACCACAAGAGCTCACTCACATATAGCATAAATTCTCTCCCACGTTTTTCTATATATAAGGGATCTTCCTATCGCCCTCAAAATCATATAATACATTAAGTTTATCTCTATGGTTTTATTTTCCCCCATCTCTCTTAAGTAGATATATCAATTTAGAAAGAGAATGGGTGGTGAAAGAAGAAATAAAGATGAGCCGTTGTATTCACCCCAACCAAAGACCTGGTAGGAGACCTCGCTACGTTCTAACAAACCTAAGAGAGTGATATTCTTCCAACCAATATGTGACATTGGATTCTGGAAGCATATTTATTATCTTACTCGCTTGTATCTAGAATCAAACCCAAACTTGATTGATTATATATGGGTTTCCCGACTAATGAGCATTGGCCCCGCTTAATTTCCCTTCCTTTGCATTATTTTTTATCAGGGCTAAAAAATCTATATATAGATATGGAAAGAGTCGCATGAAACCAATATATACGCTTCCCTTCTTTAACACCAAATTTTATGAGTTTATCATACAGTAGGACATACATAATAAATAGGAAAGCACCCCTTCTCCGCTTTCTATCCTAAACAAATATATCTATCCTATCCAGATTGTACATAATTTTGTGTTGCTTGTACATAATAATGTCAATATGGATGCTGAGAATGTTGTCAAACCATGGGTTTAATTAAGAACCAAAGAAACTATTTTATGAATAAATAAAACTAGCAATTGCCCCAAGCAAGGTGCAATAATACGCCGTGGAGGTAATTGTTAGCAGGTAAGTGAGAACAGGTAGTCTAGTATCTATCATTGCCTAACCAGTATAAGCTATTAATAAGAAAAAGAACATCATTGGGAAACACATAAGAATTCTTGTTAACCCGCCAATATATTTTGAAACTATTTGATAGTTTAGAAAAAGGCTTGTCTGATGAGGAGTTAGTGGATAACCTAGTGGAGAACTTTGTTCACATTTGTCTCAAACATCTTGGTGCCAAAAACTTTACTTCATGTCAAAAATTATTCAAGATATATGAAGGGAGAGAAAAACTGTCGTGATGAAAAAAAATATTTGTTGCACTTAACTTTTAGTGGAGTTAACATCTTCAAACCTAGGAAATTGGTAGATATAGAAGATCTACATAATTGTTATCTTTGGAATCCAAGGATAAAAAATTACAAGTTACATGAATATGATTATTATATAATGATTGGATGCTATGAGGGTTGGTTTGAAGGTCATTGGGGCTTTGAAGGAAAATTTTAAAGAATGATAATGTAAGAAATATAGAATTCCCAATGCGCCTTGTTTTAATGATAAGCAGCCTCTTATTGGTTATATTGATGGTGTTTCTCAAGAGAGGGGAAGAGAATGGAAGGTTTTATTTTATTTGTGGTGAAGGGAGATTTCTTAAGGATACATTCGAATATTTTAAATTGTTGTATTTAGACTTATGATGAAAAGTTTGAGACTTACCGGCCTTTTTGAAGCTAAAGATGGTATTTGGAACTTGTAATAATTTTCTTTTTATATAGTTTGCTGAGTCATTTAATATAGATGATAACAAAAGTACTTTGTTTCATCTTCTTTTCAATGCAATTGGTGGCACTCAATTTGGAGTTCTAAAACTTTAGGTATAACAATTTTACCTCAAACACTTGTTTAAGGCTAATTTTTGGGCTATTCAAATTGCTTGACTTACATCATCTGTATCTCCGAAATGGCAATGATTGAAAAGTTGAAACTTGGACACAAGTTTCTTTGCTATGCCCTTTTTTGTAACTTGTGAGTTTTGGACCTTGAGGTGTCATAGAAAAAATGGGAGTGAAAATGCCAAAAATGACTAATTTGAAATGTGAAATTTTCAGAATCTCTCTCAAATACTTGATCCCAACTTGGTCTTAGGTCTCTCTAAATCATATGCAAGTATTTATGACATGAAACTGAAACACATGAGATCAATTCACTTCTTTTAACCAATATAGCAATCACACATAAAAATTGACACAAAAGTTTTTGGTCTAATGACCCTGGAAAAATACTTGCTAGAAAACCAGTGAGAGATATAATAGCTTTTATTATCTTCAAGAAATTTACAATTGGTACAATAGATCAATCCAACATAGACTTATCTCTGAGCCAAAAGGCTTTGATGCACAAGTCTAATCTCTGAAGGATAGTTGGGTAGTGTTCCCCTTAGACTGATTGCGTCCCTCTCTTTGATTGTGCCTCTCTCTCTGAAGTTGCTCTTTGATTAGGGCCTCTCGCCCCTCTATAGTTGGATCACTGTCTCGGTGATTCCCTCCCTCTCTTAGATTGATGAACTCTATCTAAGGTTATAGTTATGACAATATGGGTTTCTTTAGATCATGGAGAGAGATTTTTGAGATATTTTTATGAAAACCATATAGATTGGAAGTGTTCCCAAGTGTTCAATTTCTTTTTATATGCCAACCAGATAAATAATTTGATCTTCTGTGGAATGTTTGAATGCCATATTTTTGCAAAATTTTCCTCTATAATTTTTTTTACAATTCTTGTTGTGACATCTTATTGTCCTCTAAATTTTTTTGAGATTGTCCATAATTTGATTAGATTTTATTATCTTCAAGCAATTTACAATTGGTACAATAGATCAATCCAACATAGACTTATCTCTGAGCCAAAAGGCTTTGATGCACAAGTCTAATCTCTGAAGGATAACTGGGTAGTGTTCCCCTTAGACTGAGTGCGTCCCTCTCTTTGACTGTGCCTCTCTCTCTGAAGTTGCTCTTTGATTAGGGCCTCTCGCCCCTCTACATTTGGATCACTGTCTCGGTGATTCCCTCCCTCTCTTAGATTGATGAACTCTATCTAAGGTTATAGTTATGACAATATGGGTTTCTTTAGATCATGGAGAGAGATTTTTGAGATATTTTTATGAAAACCATATAGATTGGAAGTGTTCCCAAGTGTTCAATTTCTTTTTATATGCCAACCAGATAAATAATTTGATCTTCTGTGGAATGTTTGAATGCCATATTTTTGCAAAATTTTCCTCTATAATTTTTTTTACAATTCTTGTTGTGACATCTTATTGTCCTCTAAATTTTTTTGAGATTGTCCATAATTTGATTAGATTTTATTATCTTCAAGCAATTTACAATTGGTACAATAGATCAATCCAACATAGACTTATCTCTGAGCCAAAAGGCTTTGATGCACAAGTCTAATCTCTGAAGGATAGCTGGGTAGTGTTCCCCTTAGACTGAGTGCGTCCCTCTCTTTGATTGTGCCTCTCTCTCTGAATTTTCTCTTTGATTAGGGCCTCTTGCCCCTCTACAGTTGGATCACTGTCTCGGTGATTTCCTCCCTCTCTTAGATTGATGAACTCTATCTAAGCTTATAGTTATGACAATATGGGTTTATTTAGATCATGGAGAGATATTTTTGAGATATTTTTATGAAAAGCATATAGATTGGAAGTGTTCCCAAGTGTTCAATTTCTTGTTATATGCCAACCAGACAAAGCATTAGATATTCTGTGGAATGTTTGAATGCCAAATTTTTGCAAACATTTCCTCTATAATTTTTTTTACAATTCTTGTTGTGACATCTTATTGTCCTCTAAATTTGTTTGAGATTGTCCATAATTTGATTATGATTTTTAGATGTAATTATTTTTTTATTTTTTTATTTTTTTGTCTTTCTTAGATTTAATATTTTTAAGCTTCTTAAAATCAAGGATTTAAATCTAGTTTTTTTAAAGGTTTATGCCTTTTATATTCTAGTAGATCTACACTCTTTGATAATATTTAGATTTGTGCAATTATGTATTTGAAGCAATCAATACCTTCTTTCACTTGGTATGGAGATCATTATAGTGTTAGTGTTCCTCATCAACTTGGCATCACATCCACTTATCAAGTAGTATCATCAACTTCTTAATTGACAATAGGAAAATTTATTACCATATATTTCCTTTTAGTAAGAAGAAATAGTAAAAATCCCAAAGTTCAATTTAAAAATTAATAGTGAGAAACACAACTTTTGGTTACACAATTCTGATGCATACTTTATAGCTCGACATGAGTAACTAATATAAACAATATCCTAACCATTGAGGTCGATATGAAATAAATTTATCTCCATTATCAACAAACCCATTAGAATATGTATTTTTATTGAAGATAATGAATCACCTATTAGTCAAACCCATTAGAATATTTTTTTTTATTGAAGATAATCAATCACCTATTGGGCTGAATTCAAATTCTCCATGAAGAAGAGGTTCAACTATCTTATGTATCAAGAGAAATTCAAATTGTCCATGAAGAAAAGGTTCAACCCTGTTATGCATCAAGAGAATCTATTAGTAAGATGACTTAAACTCACAAAGCTTCTAGAAATACCTATGTTTAAAGTATATTTTTAGGAGCAAACACAAATGACCACATCTAATAAAAATATTATTGCATCTAAGTTTGCAAAGAAAACAATGTCATTTTAGTTATAGAAATAATAAAGCTTCTTCCTCAAATCCTTCCACTTCTAGGATTTGATTTGACCTTCATGAAATCTAGAAGTGTCTAGGCCATCCATCTTGCTTTACTAGTAAAAAAAATAAGGAGTCATCCAATTATCTATATAAGTATGTCCATTTGGTTGCATAATTCATATGTCTTTAGGTTAGATAGAGTTTAGGATGCCTCTCCTCACAAAAAAGCAACTTAAATTGGACACAAATATTGTGGTTAACAATCCAGCAAACTTTGTTTGAAATAATAACATCAAACCAATTATAAATTGATTTTCGCTTAAAACAATTTTTTGAAAGTGCACAAGCAAATTATTTAATAAAAACTACACATGTAAAGCAAACTCTATCACTATGCAGGTTTTAAAAATTCACATCTGATTATAAAATAACAAAATCTACAGATGCGAAGCAAACTCCACCACTATACATTCCTGAAAGTCATCTTGAATTCCCACAGTAGAGCCAGAGCATAGACTATGAAGTACGCAACCTATTTATTGACACTACTAAGTAAGCACCACTTAACAAAGTTCAGTTACATAACTGTCTATCCAACAATAACCAGGCATTCTACAACACCAAATTGAAGACCCTTCAGCATATCATGTTTAATGAGCACCTTCCATCTCCATCACAGATTACTCCTGCATGCTTTCCGTTGTCATCCAATGCAGTATTTGTGTCCTGTCCCTTATCTTGTCGATTCTTCAGCATGAGTTGGAAGAAAATGAAAAACTATTAACATGGAAAAGTATATGGAGAACTAAAGTTTAAGTATAATGGTATCACAACCTACCAACAAGCATTAGCATTCATGTTTTTCATAAACTAAGCTGCTCTATATAAATCTTGACCTCCAAAATGAGGACAGAGCAGTAAGTTGCATATTCAGTTCAACATGAAATCAACTTTGATTTCAATGCAACAATTTGATCTGGTGGGAGTCCTTCAAATTCTGAATACATTGTTTTCAGCTTTTCCAGCAATGTCTATCATCAAAACATGAACACAAGCCAAGACAAACATCCATAAACCATAAAATAAGAACATAGCCTTATTAGAAGTTCTTAAACTGGACAAAGCAATTACAAAATAAACATAAAAGAGAACATCATCAATATATTACTTAAAATCTACTCAGTAAAACAGTCCTTGAACCAGTAATAATGAGAACAATCGAATCTTGCCTGGATTCCTATTATTCAGTTCAAATGCAACTCAACAAAACCTTTTAGATGTGGATATGGATCTTAACCAAAACACTAAACCAGGGGGTGTTGAGAAAGGCACCCACATCACTCGAAAGAAAATTTTAAATTGAATTAATTTGAAAAAAAAGAAAATTTACAGTTTTTCCAGCTTTATCGATGCCTAGAATAAGGACATGGAATTGTATTTTACTGAAGAGGTACTTCCACAATCCATAGAACAATGAAAACATCCCTTTTCGTCAAGATAGACTTTTGCCTTTTGTTTTTAGCTCTGAGCTTCTAGATTTATGCAGAACCCCTTTCTAAGGTCCAACATTAAATTCTTGTTCAACCATGGTGTATAATATTCCAGCTCCCCAAAACAGAAGCACTATAAGGATGTGTAAGAAAGCTAAAGGGTCACTCCCTTCAATCTGCATTACATAAAAGCAGAAAGGCAAAAGAAGTTTTAGAAAACACTCAATACAAATGAAACAATTAAATTTTGCATCTTTAAATCACTACATTCAGCTATTAACTTAATATTCAAGAAGTAGTGACTAATTTTTAATAATGAATGGAAACATCTACATTTCCCATTTGCTTGCACACAAGGAAAATTGAAATAAAGATGAGATTATTTTCACATGTTTCAATAAAAACATGGCTAATGGAATGGCCTTTTCAATTATTTCTACTAATTAAAGTAGAACTTAATAGCTAACTGAGAAGAAAAACCAGGAGAGTTGTTGATCTAAGAGATAATAAGCTAAAGCCAATGTATTATTACTAATCAATAATAATCTTGTTAACAGTTTTATGAAACTGATAAACTGAATTGAACCAGGAACATAATTTAATTACATGTGACTTGAGAAGTGCATTCTATAATTGTCATGCAACTATTTAAAAACAACGGCTGTGTATTCTGTTGCTTTTCCACATTTTCCAGAGTCTACAGTGTACACTCACCTTCACCAACAAACCTGCCTTCATTCAGTCTGTAACAATATACTTTCCAAAATCAAACACAAAGTTTCTTCACTACCACTTCTCTTCTTCGCATTGTGATGCTACATAATATGCTAACAGTAATCAAGCATGATGGTCACTTATGTAGGCTTATGAAAATTGTTTCAAAGAAGTAATTGGGTGTGTAGTTCAACTTTAATAGACTGCATTAAAAAACAGCCTGCCTATTAACTTACCATGCATTTGCATGTATCCCCACCTTTGACCTACTTTATTGCTAGCTATGTTTCTTTATTTTCTTCTCCAATGCCATGTTTATCTCTGAGGTTTCTCTATTTTGACTTTGCAATCATGTTTTAAAAAGTTATCAGTGAGCTAAAAGATAAACATGTAACTTTCCTTTAACTATAATTTAAATAAAATAACCATGTAACTCGAAATCAAATTAACGTGTAGAATAAACATTTTTTTCTTTATATAGCTTATGCAAATACACTTCAACATTTTCTAGTCCATTCACAAACAAGTGCTGCATGGCAGCTGATACCTACGGAAGTTGATAAATAAAATTGCCATTTTTTTCATATAATGCCAAAGAATTTTGTCAATGATGAGTGATGAACTGAGTGATGAACTATGCAAAGCAAATGATACATTTTACTAAACTATGTAAAGAAAATGAAAATTGCATGCGTGATCAAGCTTATAAACATCATTAACTTTATGCCATTTATACTTACTTATATACGTAGAACTAATAGCTTATCAGTTTGAATGGGATTTTCACCCTATATAGCTGATAATCATATTAAGAGAAGTCGAGGGAGTGAATAAGTACCATATAGTATGGATATTACATTATGTTAAACATATACGAGTTAAGCTGGAGAAAGCACTAATGATGACAAATGCCTTTCAAGTGGACTTAATGCTACAAGCACAATACCTGTTATAACTTATAAGCAACAGGGGATGCCAACGAGCACCGATTAGACTGACTACTAGACAAATCGTCTAGATTCGCTCTCTAGATACAGTGCAACTTGATTTTGAAGAGCATCAATTTCTCCTACAAAATGCTTTTTCTTTGCTACATCCTTAAATGAACAATGATCAAAGCTAAAACAACTGAGATGAATTTTTTTACGAAAGCATAAGTTTAAATTTTCATATGAACAGCCCCTGTGTTGTCCTCCTGTAGTGACCAAACCTTCCTCCCACGCCTCGATGCCCTCCATGTCCTCCCTCGCCAGATCTTTCCCCAACTGCCAAACCATTCTACTTCGAACCGTAGCCTAGGAAAATTTTGGGTAAAGTTACTATAGCTCATTGAGGTGTAAGTCTCAACATTCACCAGGTGTTCTTTCCCAAGAAGGCTGCAAAAAAGGGCTTGAAGTACATTAATTCCCAACGTAAGTTGTCCCACAAACATGCCAAATGGGCTTCATTTTTGCTTCATGTCCGTTTATTGGCCAAATGGGCTTCATGTCCGCTCGTTGTGGAGCATAAGAGTAGTAAAACTAATGTAGAAGTTGATCCCTTAAGTAGGAGGCGCACCATCTACTAGTTGTAATTAGTAATGAGCTGGTCAGCTTTGAAGAAGTGAAGAGTGAATATGTCAATGAATCATATTTTGGTATCATTGTGGCAGCTCTAAATGGGCAAGACCATACTAGTTTATACTCATTTGAAAATTTTTATTAGTTGATGTCTTTTTGTTTAAGGGTTCTTAGCTTTGCATTCCCTTGAATCAAGGTGAAAAAAGCTTGTGAAAGAGATGCACTTGAATGGGTTGGACAGACACTTTGGAAGGGATAAGACATTTGGAATAATGAATGAAAAAATATTTTGGCCTAACATGAGGAGAGGAGATGATAACAGGTTTGTTTCTGCTTGTAGAATGTGCCAAATGGCAAAAGGAGGACAGCAGAATACAGGCCTATACGTTCCCTTACCTGTGCCAAAGGAACCATGGATTTTGTCTTGGGGCTGCCACAAACCCAAAGAAGTCATGATTCAATGTTCGTAGTAGTGGACCACTTTTCTAAAATGGCCCATTCCATACCTTGTTAAAAAACAAATGATGCAATTCGAGTGGCACATTTGTTCTTTAGGGAAGTAGTATGGTTACATGGTGTTCCAAAAACTATAACCAGTGATAGGGAGACTGAATTCTTAGGCCACTTTTGGAGAGTTTTGTGGAAAATATTGGATAGCAAGTTGCAATTCAGTTCGGGATACCACCCCCAGATGGAGAGTCAAACCGAGGTGGTGAATAGGAGCATGGGAAATCTACTAAGGTCATGAGTGAGTGACAATCCTCAATATTGGGATTTGGCAATACCCAAGCTGAATTTGCCTTTAATCCCAACATAAATAGATCTACAGGTAAGTATGCATTTCAAATTGTGTAGATTGCCAATCCAAAAGGAATTGTGGACTAAGTTGATTTGCCTGTAAACCCATATATCAGTCAAGATGCTTCAGATTACATAGAGAATATTGGTGAAGTACATCAACAAGTTAAACACAAATTGCAGCCAATGAATGAACAACATAAGAAGAGCACTGATTTGCATAGGAAAGAAAAGGTATTTCCAGAGTGAGAAACGGTCATGGTACATCTACGCAAGGAAAGGTACCCCAAAGTTACGTACAACAAGTTAATGCCCAAGAAAATCAGGCCTTGCAAAATTCTGAAAATTATTAATGAGAATGCTTGTCTGATTGAACTGCCTAAGGAATTAGACATCGGTCCTATTTTTAAAGTCACTGACCTTCATTAACACTCAACTGGAATAAATAATGATCAGATGAATGACAATCGGAATTAAAAGGAAAACAAATGGACCAAGCACTTGGCAAAGAAGAAAAGAGAACAGGTTGAATGAGCTTTAGACACCAAATTGGCTGCTACACAGTCCACGTCATATAAGCTGTATTTTGTTAAGTGGGAATCCCAGCTGAATTCCTACCTAGGATCATAGAAGCTCACTTGCTTAAGTACAGCAAAGCAACTACACCCTATGACCTTGAACCAGGAGGTTCAGAGTTTCTAAGAGAAGAAGAGGATGATGCAGAACATCTCATTAACAAAATTTTCCCACTAAACAACAGTTTGTTTTTTCTTCTTTCTTTCTTTAGGATTCTGTCTTACTAACAATAGTCATTTGTTCAATGGTTCTTCTTTTGTCTAGGAAATAAGGGAGCGATAAACTATTTTCTAGGCAGGGATGGGGGCATCTAGAGTTTAGGATCTACAAAATATCAGGGGGCTGAGAGAATAAATGCTTTTTTTCTGGTCTTCTGGAAGGAAGGTTTTGGGAGAAGAAAGTGCCAGGCCTGCATGCCTGAGTCTGGTGGAGTATCTATGAGTCTAGTGGAGTATCTCTGGGCCTGCATGCCCTGAATCTGGAGAGTGTTTTGGACCTGTGGGTCCTAAGTCTATAATGGGAGCTAGATCATATAAATGGCTTGATGTTTAATCATATAATTGGCTTGATGTCAATAAGAGTTTTGTTTTTCTGTTGAGATGAATCCATTATTTTCTTGACCTGTGAATACCCTGCAGCTGAGGTGACTGCATCAGAATTTTAGGTCCTTAACTTGTTGTTGCATCAGGAGGTCTGGTAATAAGGTGGTAACTAAGAGGGAAAGCCGTAAACGTCACCATCATGCTTGGATACTAAGAGATCTCTTCCTACTGCTACTATTCCTATGATGATGAGTGGAACAAGGAGCAGATATTGGCATTTCTGAATAAATTTGGTAAGCTGTTTTGCAATTTCCATCTCATCTGTGGGTAACTTTAAAGGATAGTGAGGGTACAGATTGGAGGGAGAAGGATGAGGGGCTGTCAACTTTGAAGGCTTAAATCTGAGGACGTGTACAAATGGTACTATTATATTTCACATTTAACAAGCCCTCTTCGAATGATATTAGGGTGTTAGCTTTCTTGTCATGAAAATTTGATATATGCCAGTATTTATAAAATTTATGTCAGGCCCGGACAAGAGAATCAGCAGTAGCAAGTTCTTCAATTCTGTGATCCATGTAATGGGGAAATCTCATTGAAAGCTGGACAACAATGCTGTATGTGTGCACAGAGGCCACTGAAAGAGAATAATAATGAAAAGCTATTTTTCCTACTAAAAAGGGACGATTATAAAAAGAATACCTACAATTTTGCCTCAAACCCAAGGCCAGCTTGATCAATATTTTCAGAACCAGCCATGTCAACAACCATCAACCTCCCTCCCACTGTAGGTACATCCAATGTTATCTGCACATACCAAACCGCATAGATGCCGATCAATCAATTATTCACTGTTCAACAAAAATAATCCTCCTCAAAAGCATAAAAGAAAAAACTAACCAGACAGTGGCTCCTGGAGCTTCTCTCATTGCAAACAGTGCTCTTGATCTTAAAAGTATAATATGATCTCACAAACTATGATCTTGTAGAAATTATGATGATTTAAAGTTTCCACAACAATGAGATTTTCAATATCTTAATAAAAGGCAGACTCTTTAGCCCGCTTTCACTTTCATTCCAACCTCAGCAGTGGATCCCTCTTGAGGTATCGAAGCTTGAAACTAGACTGGATATACTTTACACTTCATCTGCAACAATCAGATCTATTGAAGATACTATTACACATTTTGATTTCTTGGTCTCGATTTTTATAACTATTACATCCAGCGCATTCATGTCCACCTGTTTGGTCTGAGAAAGTTCCACTACATGCATGTCTATCTGTTGGGCCTGAGAAAGGTCTTTGGTAGATACAGGTGAAACAATTAGCTTCCTTGAATTTATGTAAATGAAGTACACAGTAAGCTGGATCATTCCCAGAACAGCACCAATAGCACTGGCATTTGCAAAGTGACATGAAAGAAATTAAAAAGGAAAATAATTATTATAAAAAGACGGAATTTTTTTGTAAAAGAAGGCTTATAATATAGGAGATAAATTAAGGGACATCATAAAAGAAAAATACTTACACCAATGAAGAGATCTCTAGTGACTATAGAGTATGCAATCCATGCTAGTGCATTTAGGAAGTTGAACAGAGAGTGTAATGTCCTCGGTTTCGACCCCGTTTGCATGATGTATATATTGTAATTAATCTTGGTGAGGAGCTAAAGGAAAAAACCCCACCATCAATTTCGTTGTGTGTGTGTTTCGGCAATGGGGATAGTTGCCGATGGTTTATCGTGCTACCCGACACATTATAATATGGCATCATGTAAATACGCACATCAATTAAAACTAAACCACAACCAGCTACGGCATTGCAACGTTGAATGAAAAGGGCATGGTTCCAAAGGATAAGGGGTGGGGGATGTCAAACCTTGGTTATGGGGGGAAAAACCCATATGTTTTGTCACCTTAGTTTTGTTTGCCACCTTTCTTGTCTTACCCAACCTCTCCAACCTCTTCAATGTCTTGACTTTGTTAGTTGGGGGCAGTTATTGCATGAGGAAATGTGGGCATGGAAAAACGTGGGTTTTGGCAGTTTGCTGTTAGTCTAGACAGTACGCATGCCCAGTGGAGAACCTTCGTTTCTCTCACGCTGGTATTCATTCTCCCCATGGTCGGTTGCTCTCACAGCGAGTCTGTTCTTCCTCATGCAAAGGTCTATTCGTCCTCCCGATGGCCTGTTGATTTGCGCGCAGAGGTGAGCCTGTTTCCCCTCACGCGCAGGCTGGAATCCTCATGCAAGGATCGGGTATGTTTTTCCCGTATATTTTGTTGTTGGGTGCAAGCTTCCTCACGTACATACCGTTGAGGTCATTTTCCCATGTCAGAGCCATGCTCACTGTCTTTGTTTTGAGACCGTTGTCTTCCCCGTGCCTTGTGGGCTGTGGTGTCCAATTGCGTTTTGGGCCACTATGGATTCATTGTAAGCCGTTTCCTGTCATCAGTGATGTCCCTACTGGGATTTGGCTTCTCCTTGGTTTTGGAACTGTGATTGGTTGCCATCACTCATTGTGAGTTTGGGTTGTTGAACTGCCCTGGTTTCGGTTGCTGTGGATGCAATCATCTTTTGGGTGTTGTGGCTAAGTTGTTTTGGCCACGTTAGGGCCAAGAACAACTCAGTAGTGTGGTTGGAATTGAGTTGTGACTCACCCTTGGCTTGGGATCTGTCCCTGGTTGTTTTGCCTTCTTCACAGGGCTGTGGAGGGTTGTTTGGCTACTGGTATGCAGTGGTTGTCCCCTTGGGATGTGTTGGCTTGGCCAATTTGTTAATGGCCTGATAAATCCAGCTGCATTGGTTGGCTGATGGTGTCTCCTTGGCTATGTGTAAGCCTACAAATGACCCTTATCCTTGGAGGAATCATGCCCAGCTCGGTGGTGGCAGCGTTGCTGAGAGAGTGATGAGAAAGCTGGCCTATGGTTGGGTGGAACATTGCAGCGGCGTAGTTGGTTGCAGGCGAGTTCTTCATTGAAAGATAAGTGCTGCTGGTTACTTCATCTTTGCAAATTATGTTGATGACAAAGGAATTATAATGAACATGATCAATGCTGGAATGTATGTTTGTTTCCGTTGTATAATAAAAGGATTATGCATCTGTGCATTCTTGTGTGATGTTGTGCATCTTTGTATGATGGCTGTTAAGCCTTTTAATTTCAGCATTGATTTTTCCTGTTTAAGTACATGGGACTGTTTGCCCGGTCTGTATTTGGTGTCGCGTTGCGTCCTCTTTACCGGTCTGAGGGATGGGGACGTGATAGAGAGAGTAGGAATGGCATGCACTCTACGCTTTTAGTTTTAATCACAAATTTCTGAAAAACATACATACAGAAAACACGACATACATTATTCAGTAAGAGAGGAGGTACATGATTAACATACAGATTTTTCTTTAAGAAAATTATTTTGCAAAATTGATATTGGTAGATCGAATGGCTCTTTCTACTACATTATATATATGTTAGTTTACAAAAGTCCTATGGATTGAATGCTGTGAAATATAAACAATGCTCAAAATATTTCCTGTGTTTTTCAAATGAAAAAATTACAATTTTCTTAACACAACTTCGGGAAAAAAATGAACTTTCAAAATTTTAATCTAATTTAGAGTTGAAGAGGAAGAATGAAACATACCACAACACATAATGGTGAAGCATACATGATAATGGACAAACCCACACCCACACTGCCTACTGCCATCCATCGTAGATGGTAAGTATGCAGCACAAAAATTGTAATTGCAACTTCCATGACGAAGGCCATTATCAAACCACAGATCAGTCTCAGTGTCATCACCTAGAAGAGTATTCATGACAAAATAACTAGCAGGAATCTAAGTCACAGTGTTGCATATAGAAAAAATTAAAATCCCTAGAAAGTATATCAACCCACATCCCATTAATATTTGTAATATAGGTAGACCTATATTTGATTTTGAGGTGAATATAGGCCAATTTATTGTTAACCTAGCTAGCCTGGCATGTAAGATGTAAGTTGATTTACCTTCTTCTTTCGTGGAGCAAAAGTGAGAAAAGATATGAGATAAAATGTTTCGAGAACAAATCCTGCACCATTGATTGTGAGGATCATAGTGTTGTGGGGTTTAACGAATGGACTTCCATAGAGTAAACCAAGAGCACAGTTAAAGAGTGTGAACACATATGGATATTCTGAATATTCCAACATAGACTTTTGCTTGTATATTCCCCAAAATGTTACCCTGTAAACAATATTAAATTAGTTCAATACACATTCATAGAACTAGTTTCACTGATCAACTGAATCAAAACTTTAAATGAACTCTGTAGCAAAGGATCCATGAACATTTTAGCAAGGAAAATAACGTACAGTATTGGATGCGTACATGGGGGACAAGTAGAGCGCCAGTGAAGTTAGATTTCCTGTTCAAGCCATGGATATTTTCAGTCATGTTTTGTTTTCTCATTCAAACACAATATATGAATTAATAGTAGCTCTCAATCATCCAAAGTCAATTCAAACGAGCATCCTAATTCAATTCAAACAAGTATGCTCTCTCCCCAGATAATGACAGTAGGAAAGCAATAAGCACAAGCAATGTAGCATTTGCTATAAGCCCTGAGATCAAGTATTTTATTCTATTTTATTTCACGTAGAAACAGATTAAGGTATGATGAGGACATTCCAGAATTCACAGATAAGTGAAGAGAACCTTAAACTTTCTTATATATCTTTATAAATAGAGGACTGTACATTATAGACAAGATCCCTGCATAGATATATATACTTTGGCAACCTCCTTTGCAATCTTTCCAGCATCATTTCCAGAGATGTATGTTGCGTTCTTGACTTTCTTGCCCATCACTTCTACTCTTACCTGCAACCAACCAAACAACCAAATGCAAAAAAAACCCATGTTTCATATGTAGAAAGCTGGAAATCTTTTTGCTCATATCTTTTTTACTTAGTTGTTTACGGTATGGGCAATGGGGAGGACATCGTTTTTTCGCCAATCAACTGGCCAAGCAAAAAAGCCATAATTCCATATTTCAATAGCAATGCTTCAACAGATTCTGCTATGTTTCTTGAATTTTGATCTATGTTTGGCCGAGCTAGAGAAGAGATGCTCTTGGAAATTCTCAACTATTTTTCTCCTACATTTTGATTTTCCTGGCCTCTCGCTTTGGGCTATCTGAATCTTTAATGTTATGTCTCTAGGAGATGTTCTAAGCAGTTCTTATTGAATTTTTTACTGTCTATGATTTCTCTCACCTCTAGCATTGGGCTAATTGAATCTTTAATGTGATGTGTCTCATTCAAGAAAGAAAGAAAAAAACAGAGTACCAAACCAGGGGTTAGGGGAAGAATGAAATACCCTGTGAAAGCTAATAATTTACAACAAAAAAAAAAACAAGGGGGCAAGCCCCCTTGAACCCCGTCGTTCCCTCAGGAAGTTGTCTTGTGAAAAGAAAATCCTATGGTCTGGGAAATTTAGTCAAACCCAAAATTCATAAAAGATGAATGAGGCAATGCAGTTGTGTGTAAAATGAAAAGGTTTGGTAAAAATCTTCATTCTTGGAAGTGGTGTGGTTTTCACATCCGAGGTCGGAATGAATCATGTGGATAGGCGTTGGAAAGCTTATCTAGCAGGGAACAAGGGTAGGTCACCAGAATATAAGCATGGAGAAGCAAAGTACTAACTAATGCCGCTGTCATCAAATGGAAAAATCTGGACAATTGCATGCCCAGGGGCAGCAAGGACTATGAAATCAACCAGCTACTATGTAGAAAAGGAATCCCATGAGAAGATGAGGGATTTTAAAAGGGAAGTTTTCCTTAAAACCCTATCTTGCTGACTTTAACTACATTTCCTAAGTTTATGCTTGAAATGCATGGGGATATGTATTGCATGCATAAGATATTGCATGATTGATAAGAACATTGGAAATTTTATATATTATAATGTACCACTAATGATGATCATTGCTTTGATGTTGGCATTAGTGGAAACACCAATGATGACATGGACCCGGATGAATATATTGCGGATGCTGAAAGATGTGACCAGCAACCCTTTGGAGAAAGGGATAAAGCAACAAGTCCATAAAAAAAAGTTGGTGGGCAAAGTCTGCAATCTCCTGCAAGGACCAACCAAATTGGTCATGGAAAGGGTGTAAGTAAGACCCATGCAAGTAAGAGTTTGCTTATGACAAATTCCATGGATTGGTCCAGGTAAGAGACCTCATACCATGTGAATTTTGGAATGTAGAAAAGTGTCATGCCTATACATGTTAATGATATTGATTATAATAATGCATCCTATATGAGGTAGTCATGGTTAGGCCATGGTATGGTTGAATGCATAGTATTCCTGAATCAATGCAAGGTAGCATTGAATGGACATGCATTAAGAAGATTTTATGAATCTTGTTGTTATGCATTGGATGTATGCCTATGGAGGGTGTGAATGACTGATTGCATAAGTGTAGGTGCAATGTTGTGATGTATGGCATGAATGCATTGAGATGAATGCATGTGATAGCATGAATGACTAACAGCTAAAATGATGAATTAATGATAATTCTTTAACTGTTTTGAAGGCTATTATGAATGCAGGATAGTCATGATCAATTGGCTGCCAGAAATGCTCTATTGAAGAGCAAGGTGGTATGAATGATACGCTTGTGAAGTAAGGAGTATCTAAACATTTCATTTAATTGCATGAATGATATGACTATACCTTGCAATGTTAGTATGATAATGATTGCTTGAAGCAAATGAGTTTTGGTATATATTGATGTGACTAACAGCTAGAAGTATTTCAATTTTATAAATTCTGAAAATGCTCCAGTGATGGTTGTAGCAATGAGATAGTATATGGAAGTGTTTGGTTGATTGAAGCTAATGTTTTAGGTAGATTATTTCGAGAATGGCATTGAGAGGTAAGACCCTGACCAATGCTGGAATCTACCATGTAAAAGAGCTTGTTAAAATTTGAATTGTGAATTTCAAATATTGCTGACAACCACTAGTCACTATTGGCTTGCATAAGCTTGTGTTTGTATGTTTGAAGCTTATGTTTCAGGTAGATTATTTTAAGCATGACATTGAGAGGTAAGACCCTGACCAATGCAAAAATCTACCATATGATATGTTGTTAAAATTCGAATTGTGAATTTCGGATTTGATAAATTGCTGACGACCACTAGCCATTGTTGGCTTGCATAAGATTGTGTTTGGTTGATTGAAACTCATGTTTCAGGTAGATTATTCGAGCATGGCAGTGAGAGGTAAGAACTTGACCAATGCCCGAATCTACCATTTATGAGAAGAAGTCTCATGGTTGTGAAAGTAGTAATATGCATAATGGACTGATGAATTTGAATTGTGGATTTCGGATTTAAGAAAGTGCTAACGACTATTAATCAATTGTTGGCTTGTATGAAATTGTGTCAGGAGGGACACATGGTAAGTGGGTATTCATGTTATGATAATAAGCATAAAATTATAATGGGAATAGTAATGCTTCTTACAAGAGACCCACAATTGAGCAAGTCAATTTCTGTAGTAGATAGAATTGCAAATTCTCATTGAATTTGATTTCTAATGTCATTGCTTGGTTATGGAACGATCAATTTGGATTGTAGTATCAGGTAATGATTGATTGTTTGGCTATTTGATGAATGTGTCAGGGGTACTCACTGCAGGAAGACCATGTGTGATGGCCTGCAAAATCCAAAATTCATGGGAAGGTTTTCCCTTATCTCGGAAATGGGTTTTGGGTGAAACACCATTGGACATTTTGAAAATGTCTCATATGCACTGCATGTTTGGTAGTAACATGAGTGAGATGGCATGGATTATGTCGGTAAGACATGTGTGGATACGAACTGTGTCGGGGACTTGGTTTGCTTGTGAAACTGGGTGTGTTGGAAACCACACAGATAGAGCTAGAGGGCTGGCTTTCTTCTCCACAACCCTGGGGTAGCACTGGAAGGGAATGTAGGGCCTGAGGGACTGTGTAGCAGAAAAGGGACTGATTCCTTGTGTTGGGTGTGTGTGGGTGTCTTAGAAGTCAGGCTAGTTCTATTGTAGGTATTCCTAGCTCAACGATGAGCTCACCAGCTTAGCATTAGCCTTTCCCAACTCCTGGACGGTCTGATAAATCCAACTAAAGGAATACTGCGACAGAAAATGGATAAGTGTTCTGTAACCCTTGCTATGAATATGCATGTTTAATTATTAAATTTCCATATGCAGAACATGTTTTGATTTATTTCCATGATGACCGATTGCTTGAGTATGGATAGGGCCGGCATGGCACACACCGGGAATGGGTGCACACTTTTCCGATGTCGGATCATGAAAGGGTTTTCAATATTGATTACACTCTAGGGAGTGGACGCACTCCTGGTGTCTCAATAATTTATAGTGAATGATGAGAAATGTGATTACAGTTTTGAGCAATAATGTTGATGAGTCGCTTGTATTCCTTGTGTTGCTTGTGTTGACAGGCTAAAGGTAAAGGTAAAGGTAAAATGGTAAATGGTTTTTGTGAGGGGTTGTGGAGTAAGGGTTATGGTCGATATAAGTGTATGTTGGTATAAGTGTATGTGTCATTGTTGACATAAGTGTATGATGGGCTGTTATATGCCTGAGGATCCATAGTAGATCCTAGACCTAGAAATGGTCATGATAAAGTTCCAAGCCCAGTTGACATGAGGATGTATTGGCTGGACATTAATTATTGATGTTGAGGAGAAGCCTGCGTGCTGACCTAACATCTAAGTCCATAGGTGATCCCAAGGCTTGCAAAGAAAAGCAGGATCCTGTGGACGAACGAGGAAACACATAATACATATAAGTATTGGATTTTTTTGCTTATGAATATACGTGTGTATATGATTTGGTTATGATGTTTTAAGCTCTTGTCCTAGAGGTAAAACTGATGAAAATAAACTAAACATGTGAATCTATTCAATGTTTGGATATAGGTGTCGCTGGAAGCGAGGACTATGAGAGCATCCTAGAGATGCATGTGGACACATGACTGTCTTGGAAAGCTCAGGTTGAGCGGTAATGAAAAAGGTGCTAGTAAGACGGGGGAGTCCTAGCAGCCGAGACAAACCATGTGGAGAGACTCCATGGTTTAGAGGTTTGGAATAGACCAAAGA